>OMLC01101633.1:0-21065 GCA_900302585.1 Regalecus glesne | reverse complement strand
GTCCTGGCAATGGTCCTGTCCCGCCTGGACAACTGCAACTCTCTTTTGGCTGGTTTACCAGCTTCTGCCATCAAACCTCTACAACTCATCCAAAATGCTGCTGCTCACCTGGTCTACAACCTTCCCAGACATTCCCATGTCACCCCCCTGCTCACTGACCTCCACTGGCTGCCTGTTATAGCTCACATCAAATGTAAGACTTTGGTGCTTTCATACCAGGCAGTCAAGGGGTCAGCACCTGGATACCTGCAGAGACTCATCAGACCCTATGCACCAATCAGACCTCTCTGTTCTGCCACCTCTGGTCGCTTGGCACCTCCCCCTCTCCGTATCTGCACCTCCCGGTCACGACTACTGTCTGTCCTGGCTCCTCGCTGGTGGAATGACCTTCCCATGGCAGTCAGAACAGCAGAAACCCTGACCATCTTCAAGAGTAGATTAAAAACTCATCTCTTCCGCCTGTACCTTTCCTCCTCCCCATCCGTATGTAATGTAATGTAATGAAGAAGGGATACTGTTATGTGGAATTCAGGG
Organism: Regalecus glesne; assembly: GCA_900302585.1. NCBI lineage: Eukaryota > Metazoa > Chordata > Actinopteri > Lampriformes > Regalecidae > Regalecus > Regalecus glesne. The sequence continues at coordinate 20,531 of OMLC01101633.1, read as the reverse complement.
AAGAGTTAAGACAGCCACTGAGTGGTATTGAAGAGTTGCCAAATGTCTGGGCAACCAATACAGAAATAGTGAGGGAGACATCTTAGAAGGGTCAGAATACGAATTAGTTCATTACATGACATTGCATTACTGGCATTCAGCAGACGCTCTTATCCAGAGGGACGTACAACAAGTGCATAGGGTCAAGGTACAAAAGATACTGGAGCAACACTTGAAGCTAGATAACAATCCTAGTGCCATCATAAGACTCCGATACAACATCAACTAAGACACACAAACCAAAATAAACTAACAAGATTTCATGTGCCTAAACCATGTACATCGAAAGCAAGAAAATGAATAGGGCTAAAACTAGGAGTTAGAGCTAGGATTGGATGGGGAGGAGGAAAGGTACAGGTGGAAAAGATGAGTTTTTAATCTGCTCTTGAAGATGGTCAGGGTTTCTATATAAGTCCTATAGGCTTGTGCATACATGACATTTGACCTTGGTTTCATGGGTCTTACAGGTCCTTCATATAAAATGACACAACAATACAACAATGTTCAAATACATATAAGAAAAAAAGAGGAGGAGGAGGTAGTAATGGAGTCTTTGATAAGATTATCCAACATAATCTTGCAAAGTGAGATGATGCTTGAGGAGTGGAGAAGAACCACACTTGTACCAATTTTCCAGAATAAGGGAGGTGTGCAGAGCTGTAGCCACTATAGAAGTATATAGTTGATCAGCTACAGTATAAAGATATGGGAAAGAGGAAAGCTAAGAGGGGAGGTGAGGATTAGTGAGCAGCAGTATGGCTTCACGCTATGAAAGACCTCCACAGATGTGATGTTTGCTTTGAAAATGTTGATGGGGGAACATAGAGAAGGTCAGAGGGAGTTAAATGGTGTCTTTGTGGATAAAGAGACAGCATATGACCGGTGCTGAGAGAGGGGGTGTGGTGCTGTATGAGGAGGTCAAGAGTGGCAGAGAAGTGTGTCAGGGGAATGCAGGATATGTATGTGGATAGTGTGACAGTGGTGAGGCATGTGGTCAGAATGGCAGATGGATTCAAGGTAGGAAGTGGATCAAGGATCGGCCCTGAGCCCTTTCTTGGTTGCAATGGTGATGGACTGGTTGGTATATCAGATTGGGCAGGAGTCATCGTGGACTACAATATTCTCAGATGAGGTGATCTGACGTGAGAGTAGGCAACAGGTTGAGTCTAGAGAGGTTGAGGTATGCACTGGAAAGAAGGGGTTGAACGTCAGTAGGAGCAAGACAGAATATTTATGCCTGAACGACAGGGAAGATGGTGTTGAGGATGCAAGGAGTAGAGGGGAGGTAAGTGGATGAGTTTAAATATTTGGGGTCAACTTCTCAAAGTAATGGGGCATGTGGAAGAGAGGTGAAAAAGAGAGTTCAAGCAGGGTGGAGTGGATTAAGAGAATGTCGGGAGTAATTTACAACAGAAGGGTGAGAGTAAATGTTAAAGGGAAGAATCATGACTCAAAACTCAAGAATAATTGAATTTGATTCAAGAAAAATTCAGCAATTGAACACGAATTTAACAGTAATTTGCAAGCAGATTGAAATTGGTATTGTATCAGCCGTAAACGATGAGTGAATAAAATGACAGAGAACAGACAAGACATATACAATGTCACCATAGAAAAATTTAAGTCTAAATAATAAATACAAAATTAAAGCAGAATAAGGCACAATACAGCCTATGAGGTGCACATTATTAGCAAAAATGCAGTAAAGGTGCAGTGGAGATATGGGATGTCTTAAAGTGACGGCTCTCAACCTTTTTTGTGTACTGCTTCACCAGTCACCTTTTGTTTAACTTTACATACCACCTTAATCAATCAATTAATCATCAATCAAGCAATCGCTATTAAAAATATCTTTATTTCAAAAGCTTAGAAAATGTGTATTTAAAAAACACCTTTTATTTATAAAGTAAATTAATATGCATCCATTATAGCTTTTTATACTTGATTTGTTGATTTCTACTCTGTTATACTGGTTGCTTTATATGTATGTGTATGTATACACATATATACTTACATTTTATCATATGGCTTTATTTTGCTTAGAGTTGTCTTTATCTCTCATGTTTCTGTAATGAAGTATCCAGCCAGAGAATTACACACAGCTGTACTTGTACAACAGAATTGACAATAAATGTCTTCAATCTTGAATAACATGATGAGATAACTTATTTACGTGTCAGGATTAGTCCCCATGCTGTGGGGGTGGACACAGACATCATAATAATCATGAAAGGCAATATAATCATCTTTAGTTTTCCCCATGAGTCTTTTGCAGAGGAGGATGTATTCACATGTGGAGTTTCAAAGAGTTGGCCAGGGAGCAATTGGGTGATTCTCACAAAACCACCTTTGGTCACGTCTAAGAGAAACTGAATGACAAAATTACAAAATGTATCAAAGTAATCAATTCAATATCAAACCGAATTTTGTATTATATGTGGTACTATTGCTGTTTTTTAGTTTAGCTAGTATTTCGTTTTTCTTTAACCATTTTTCCATTTAAAAGGTCATTACTGTAAAGTATCCAGAATTTTTTTTTTACATTTAACCCCAAAATATCACATTAAATCTGCACAATTTAATATTTATCCAAATACCAAAAAAGGGTTGGAATGGTATATAATAACTGATAATAAAATGGGTCTAACATTTATGAATTAAAATATTTTGGGATTAATATGGGTGTCCGGGAGCAGCATGGCTCAGTGGCTACAGTGGTCACCTGGTGATTGGAAGGTTGCAGATTCGATCCTCGGTCCTGTAGAAAGTGTGTCCAGGTGTCCTTGAGCTTGAGACACTGAACCCCTAACAGCGCCACATGGTGGCTGCTCACTGCTCCTATGCAATAGGATGGGTCAAATGCAGAGAATTGCAAATTTCCCCTCGCATGACTGATAAGGGAACAAATATTATTATTATTATTATTATTATTATCCATCATCAACCGCTTATCCGAACTTGGGTCATGGGGGAACTCGAGCCTATCTCCATTCTCATTGGGTGAAAGGCGGGGTACACCCTGTATAGGTCACTAGTCTATCACAGGGCAGATCAGTTAGGGGAACAGTGTCTTGCTCAAGGACACCTCGACCCGTTCCTCTGCAGGACTGGGGATCGAACCTGCAACCTTCCGATCGCTAGGTGACCGCTCTACCTACTGAGCCATGCCACCCCTTATTATTATTATTATTATTATTAGTGCTATGGTAATTCATTATGGTAATACTCAGATGCCACCCCCCAAATATTGCCACATCATTGGCTTCCAGCTCGCAATTGGGTGTTGATATTTGTTGCCGGGATATTTGCCTCATTGCCAAATAGCAGACTGACCACCAACAGTTATATGTATGCATGCATGTAGCCTATTAATTTACGTTCACCTATTGTTAGTAGAATATTTATGCATATATAAAAGATTCCATTTGCACATTAACAATACACTGTGGCCACCTCTAGACATACCTTTGCCCTCCAGGGGCACCCTGGTCATACATTCCTAGAACCACCACTGTGTGTTCATTAGTGTCTGACTCTAAAGTGTCAGTGTATTCTACGAAGGTGATCGACTGTGCCTCTCAACTAATGCCAGTTGACTCATCTCGTTGTGCTGCAAATACATCTGCCAGTTTGAGTTTTTATATCATTTACTCAACAATGTCAGTTATCAATTCTTCAACATACTGTATCATTTGATAAGAGTACTGTCCTCAGTCCATCAGCTGTTTTTTTTTTTGGTCCAGCATGGCTTGACCAAGCGCTTCAGCAGCTGGTAAAAGGAAATCTTCTGCAATTGTAAACCATTTTTTAGCTTTGGACATCAGCGATGAGTCAGTGTAAGAGGCTTCCAGGGCTTTGTCGATGTTGCCGTTGCCTTTCTCACATTTGACCGACTTTCTCCGAATTCAGACGGCTTTCTGTGGAAGAATTTGGCTCTCCGGCTGATAGATGCAGCATTTTTAGTGCTCAGAGGCCAGCTTAGATGGAATGGTTTCCTAACTGACGTTTGCTAACTTTACACTCCAATGTAAACACAACATTAGTGGTGGATCTGAGGCTTGTATATGAAACCAAAAATAACATGATTGTATTTTTATCAATTTAATTGTATCTGTTCCTCCACTATTAGGTCATCTCAAGTCAATTTTTTGTGTATAGCCCATTAATCACTTTTCTTTTCAAAAAGTGCCTCAGCACTTACACTTACACAACATCCTGTTGTTTGACGGAGGATCGGGGAAAAGTTACAACCGATGTCGTCTTAACAGTTAAAATATCTTGATACACGCTCAGTAATCCAAGTGAGGGAATCACAAAAAAGACGTCACCTGTATGAGTGATGAAATGTTTCTGAGTAAACGTCTCTTACGGTTGAACTGATTCATCTTTTTTTGTGATTTCAACTTGAAGTCCTGTCTGTGGCTAATTTGCATATGAAACCATCCTTTGTTTCAGTCACTATGCAACTGTATTGTTTACGAGAGTGGGGATGCCTACATTCAGTTTAGACAGAATATAAAATGTTGTGTTCAGATGAACTGATACACCTTTTTTTGTGATACCCACACCTGGATTATTGAGAATGTGTCAAGATATTTAAGTTCTAATGTGGAAATAAGAAAAATAATTTGAATTGGTTTCTGGGCGCTGCAGCTGCTCACTGCTCTTAGTAAGATGGCTGAAGTGCAGAAAACAATCATTGTAACAGCACAATGACAACATAAACTGCCTTTTATTCTTCTTCTGTCTTTGTAATGAGGACAGGGGCCATTGCAAGGACGGGTGTGAAGATGCGAGCAGTTGAGACAGCCATCAAACTAACATCAATCCATGTTAATAAATGGTATGGTCCACTTTAATGGTATCTGAAATTATGTTAAAAGATTCTTCGAGGCATAAATAAAGAAAATATATTATTGGAGCTCTCATTGAAATATTTCCAATTACAATTAAGAAGAACCATCACCTTATTGTGAGAGGTTTGTGAGTCCTTATGAAACTCAGAGTTGTGTTGTCTGGAGCCTTGTGTTCCTTGTTAGGTCTCTTGTGGCAAATAGGTCTCAGGTCAGGGGATGGGCTAAGAATGGTTCAAGAAGAACCCACGCATGGCCGCAGAAGGAGTGAAGATCTTTTGGAAGTAAGGAGACACTCCTCTAAGACATTTTACAACACGGTGGTGGCTCCAGCCATCTCTTATGGAGTGGTCTGCTGGGGCAGCAGCATCTCAGCGGTGGATAGGAAGAGACTTGATAAGCTTGTCTAGAGAGCTAGCTCTGTCCTGGGATGTCCCCTCAACACTGTGGAGGTAGTGGGACAAGGGAGGATGATGGCCAAGCTGTCATCCATGATGGACAATGGATCTCATGCTTTGCAGGACTCCTTTGCTGCACTGGAGAGCTCCTTCAATGGCAGGTTACTCCATCCAAGGTGTTTGAAGGAGTGTTTTCACAGGTCTTTCCTTCACAGCTGTCAGACTCTATAATCAGCACTGCTCATCCAATAGGCCACATTCACATTAAGAATAACTGACTGAGTCTTTTTCTTTCTGTTTATACATTACATTACATTACAGGCATTTAGCAGACACTCTTATCCAGAGCGACGTACAAGTGCATAGGGTCAAGGTACATTATACTGTATATACTGCTCATATTCTTTAGTATTTTCCCCTTTTTATATTGCTTCTATATTTTCAATGCCTATTTAGATTCTTTGCCACTCAAGTTTTCCATTTTGCAGCTGTAACACCATTAATTTCCCCTTGTGGGACTAACAAAGTAATATATTATCTTATCTTAAGTTACCCTGCCCAAGGGATTGAAATAACTGAGGAGGCCTGGGAGGAGATGTGGAACTTTCAATGCACATCAACCAGTTCCATGGACTGGAGAGAACATTACTGGAATAGTAGTATCAGATACTTTAAGACACCATACCAGGAGAAATACAAAGCCCCTAACTTAACCTGTTGGAGACAGTGTGGCTCTGAGACAGCCAATCATTTCCATGTTTTCTGGGATTGCCCCAAGTTGAACAGCTTTTGGGAGGAGGTTCAGTCAATTTTGGACTCGGTGTACCATACTCAAACACCCCTGTCTTTTGTTACCCTTTACTTGGGTCATGTTGAGTTTTTGGAAAGCAGTAGTGACAGGAAGTTGATGTAGATTCTCTTGGTGTCAAATAAAAAAGCCATACCTAGAATGTGGATGACTCCATTACCACCCACAGTGGATGATTGGTATAGAATTATTTAGGAAATTTACAATATGGAGAGGACCCAAACACAGAGGTTCTATCAAATCTGGTAAAAGTAGATAACATTCATAGCCCCAACAAGAGCAGACTTTGTATGACCTGCTAATGTTGATTATTTACTTCTTGTATGTACATCCTAGCAGCAGCAGCACTTACCTAAGATTTTTATAATTGCTCAATTATTTTTGTTCTATAAAAAATATTGTACTATATATTGAACCTAGTGCTTTCAAATCCCCTTGGCTTTCATGCCCAATATAGGACATACTTCAAAATGTCTTGGTTTACACTTTAATCCAGGGCAGGGGGAGAAACCTTGGGAATTGGGGGCCTTGCTATGGTGTCTAAGGAGAAGCCATCCGACAGTTGAAGAGTGAGGTGGGCTGTGTTACCACAAAGGTTCCCAAAGGCTTTTATTACTTTCCAGGTGTGAACCTAGCATCAGACCTAGCATGGGCCATTTCTATAGATTAAGATGCAAAGGACACAACAAAGTTGTTTTTTCAAGTTGAATTATTTTTTTTTATTTTTGAGGGGGGGGTTGTTGATATGCAAGATGTTTGGTTTGACTCTGATAGTTCTCATCTCTTCAGAGGCCATAGTTTTATTCACTTTGACCCTTTTCATCATATTTCTAAATATCTCTGTGGTATCATTGATCTGCAGGGATACTTAAAGGGCTCTGTTCAGCTCTGTTACCATGAGTGAAGTGGGGAAAAACATCCAACAATTGCAGGCAGAGAAAAAAGGTGAGTTCATGTAAGGGAGTATATTCTTACATAACATTCCCGCTACTGCTGGTAATGTGCGAGTCCATGTTGAGAAGTGTCCGTGCCTCTTTTAGCTGAATAACCCCCCGAAGGCTAAGTTCTAAAAAAGTGTTAATTGTTAGTCAGTCTACCTGTTAGTTAACCAATGTTCTATAGTCATCAGCAACTTGACTGATGAGGGGATATTGACTTGAGTAAGGTAGCTGATGTATTGGGTATGACTTGGTCAGATCTTTGGCTAAAAAAAGGCTCACCACTTCAAATGGCTTGCCGTGTGCAAGCATTTCTCAAAACTTTTTAGTATGTGGTATGCACTATTTCAGAGTTAATCTTTATTTTAGGGTGTTGTACACTCATCCTCAATGGCTCCTTTTTGTAGTGTCTCCAAGGGAGAAGGCTGATACAAGCAACAGCTCAACTTTGTAATTTTCAATTATATATGTACTTCTCATTTACCGATAACCCCTCGGTGGGATTGAATCCAAGAACACCTGACTTATAGGCACATGCGTGTGTAATGCCTCACATTTACCAAGCATGGGAAATTAAGGCTGGATGCCCTTTCTTGATGCCCTGTGGTGGGATCAAACCTGTGATGCCTGGCTTGTTATTTCCCCAGGTGTAGGTCTACTGCTGAGCTACAGTTTTGCTGTTTTCAATCTTGGATATTACGCACATGTCAAATTTGTGCACGTAAAAGTGATTCATGATCATGGTGTGTGCATGCAGGTTCTCAATCTCCTTGACAGCTCCATCTGATTTGTCTCTTGGGTCTGGACCTGGGTGCTATGCACTTTCACCCACCATTTGATTCACTGGCCATGACTTCACCAAGCCAACTAGCGCTGCCTACTCATTTCATGGCAGGATGAGCAATAACAGTGATTGTTCCTCTTTTATACAGCTGGTACAATAGGAATACTTATTTATGGCCTGTAGGAAAAGTACCACTGCTTTACACATACACATATACATTGCTGTAGAAGTCCAAGCTACCCCTGCAGATTGGGTTAGAAGGACTGTCAGGGGAACTAATACATGAAAGACGATAAAAGACTTTCGATAACTGTAGTCTTAGTCATAACAATTTCCTTTCCTCTAATCCATCCCCTGGTAATAATTATGAATTGTCTTGAAGTGGTTCAAAGAAATGCAATGTCTAATGATCTCCATTGAGGGGAGACAAAATATTGATTGCGTGGGATAATGGCTCACTGGTCCATGTGCATAGTAATCAACCACAGAATATGTATTTGTATCAAGCAATAGTAACTGCTTTTCCTGGGTATATTTAGGAATACTGACTTCTTCTGTTAAAAATGCAGTGTATTGCGTCAACTCCAGTCCTAGACTTCAGTCCTACATTGATGCAAAAATCATTCGCTTTGGAAGAGATGGCACCCCATCATAATCAATGCTGGGCAGGATGAGAGTACAAAGTGTGTTAAAGAAACATTTGGAGACTCGAGATACTGGTTGTTCAGTTTGCCTTAGATTTGAGATCGTGGGATGCTGTACAGAAGAACAATGATGTACTGTAACTCGTAAAAAAACACCTTTTCGTTGACAAACCCCCCAAAATATTCTAGACGTTAAAAGAAAAACTTAGAAAATGTGTATCAAAAAAAACGAACAGGTGTCTCATTAGACTGCTAAAAGCAAAGCCTTTGCTAGAAAACGGTATAATCAGACTTTCTCAAAACGTGAAAAACTTGACATGATTTTTTTTACATTTTAGTAATTTCATTCAGCTAAACTAATTTTGCCTTTCTTAAATATCACAAGCTGTAGTTCAACCCATTTATGCATAATATACTAGGATTGTGTATACATTTGGTTTGGATAGCCCTTCTTTTTCTCTGGTTCAACTGAACTTGTGGACTTATGCAGGAACTTCAGAATGTGACTATCATATGGGGTTGAGTTGTTGGCCTATGCACATTAATGAGTCTGCCTACCAGAGGGGCTCCTCCCGACACCAGGACCAGGTGCATACAGCCCTGAAAATGCCCCTCCATGTAACACTCGGCCTCCGTCGTACACAATGGGCTCTTGCACGTTACCGCAGCATTGATGCAGTACCTCCCCTTAATTAGTATTACCTCCCCTCACTCATGGGCTCCCATGTCCCCAACAAGCTGGCTAGTGCAAGCTACACAATGTCAAGTCTTTACAAGACTGAGGGGCATTTGAAGACTTGTCTAGGACACCAGGGCCGTGCAGGTACAACAGTACAGACCCAAACATTTATCTCCCTTGACAGCCTGCTTGGAGTGATCCAACTGAGAAACTCGGCCCCGGAACTCATAACCCAGAGAAGGTGACGGTCAACAGACCTCTGGCCCCTACCTACTCCCTTGGTACCAGTCACACAAAGTTTTTCACCACACTCATTGTCAATGCAGCTGACTGAAGAACAAATGCCACTGTTTGAGAACTTTGTTAATAACATCGTGTTTTTAAGACCACTATACTTTATTATATATTTAAAATTCAAAAAACAAATACAAAAATATAAGGCATTCAAGGCTAGAAGGTAGAATAGGAAACATTGGGGGGAAAACCCCAAACATAATAAACATTTTATTTTGTAATACAGCAAAAACAAAAGTATTTTTGATTATCAACAGAAATGTGGCTTTTTGAAAACATATGTACAATACAGGAAACAAGATTAGACAGAAAATATATGACCTACAAATATTGTTGGAAATGTTGTGTGGGTTTGCATTCAGAACAGAAAAAGCACCTAGGCTATGTAACCTGTCAAGAGATCAATCTTAAGAAAATAACATCAATAAAGACAATGCTTACAATCACATGAAACTTCAAAAACTTTAGAGATTTTAGTTTATAAATTATAGAACTGCTTACCCCCATGGAGGGCAGCACTCCATTGTCAACTCTCATTGGCTTCCTCTCGACTAGCCTTCCAACAGAAGTTGAGCTTTTAAAAATAAAAACTACAAACAAAATGTCCGTACGATATAATTTAAACAGATAGAGGGATGAAAATGTCAAAGATGTGTGGTCGAAAGTCAATATAAAACCGCAGAGGGTATCAGTTTTAATGGATGGTATCCCAATCACTCTTTGGGTAGAGGTCTTCTGAAAAGCAGTATGTGTGGCTCTAGAAGATAAAAAAAACCACAGGTATAAGAGAAGAAGAATAGTTTATTTGTAACTACTAAGCCTGTGAAATTTGTCATCTGCATTTAACCCATCCCATTGTGTAACAGCAGTGCATTCAGCCTTCAGCAGTTAGGGGGTTCAGTGTCTTGCTCAAGGACACCATGACATGCTTTCTACAGGGGTTGGGGATTAAACCACAAATCTCATCTTACTAGACAACTGCCCTACCTCCTGAACTTTGCCCCCCCCCCCATGAATATACCGGTTTAGGGAAAATAGCACAAACCCTCTTCCAATAAAAAACGTATATGTGCATAACTTCATTCAGCATCTACCTAAATGTTGAGAAATGGCTAAAAGCATCAAAAGTCCTCTGGTGCTCACCTGGTTTGTGGATCATATAGTGGATCCAGCCCTGGCTCTGCTGAACACCTAGACCTCGCCATTCTTCTTCTGTCATCAGGTGGGAGGAGGGGACCAGTTTAGACAGCTGCTTTGGAAGCATAACGTGCCTTGGAAATAGGAGAAACAGATTTAATTAAAGTCAGTGTGACAATGAAAGGGTAATAACTGTAATTGTATAGCCGAGACACCAACACCCTACAATGCACATTTAAACGACTTTAACAGTCACTTTTGGAGGAACTACCCGTCATTAAGCTACTGTTCTTTAGCAGGACTTGAACTTCGTTTATGATCAACCTATTTTGTTAAACTACACAAGATTCCCATACGTAACGCCATTTAATAACATATTGGTTAAATTCACCAAGTGTAGACACAAACGTTACTTTGAGTAGAACATGGGTATTACATGATTTATCAATTTATGCAGCCAGGGCTAATTAGCTAGCTAGCTAACCAACATTGGCTAATTTTACGTCGGTCGTCGTGAAACTCGAAAACTCAAAACCTAATAAGATTACATTTAAGATTGTGTGTGCTCATCTTTCATTGCAAAATTCCCTTAATATTTTGCCAATATATCAGTTGACAATGTCGAGCTCGAAAGTTAACCCTGACAAGAAGTGTTGTCGGTTTTTATTTGAGGGAGTTACGAAGCTAGTTAACGGTGTCGGCTACTAGCTACATCAAGCTAAAGTTTGCACAGAGGCCAAATCACGTTAGCAACCACTTTAACAAACATTTTTAAACCTACCTGTACTCAAATTCCTCATCAGTGTACTTGTCGGAGTAGTAAATCGTTTTTTTAGACATAATGACCAACAGATTAAAGCAAATAATGACCGTTTATTAATAACAACGTCAGATATCTCTACTGAAATGAGAGGGATCTGTCATCTGCCGCTGTTTTCACTGAAGGGTCAATTCAAACTCCAACCGTCCCGCCACCCTCCTCCCATTGGCCGAGGAGGCTGCATGACGTAAAAAAAACCCCACACATTTCCCCCGCCTCTCAGCAAGGCTCCGCCCATTCAGTCAGTCCAACCCCTCTCAACTCCTCATGCGCTTCCCATGCAGGCACGGCCTACTCTCCATCTGATTGGCTAGTACTTATTGCTTCCGTTATTCGGGTTCACTTAGAGTGGGCCAATCAGTTTAGGGGCGGGTTTTCCTGCAGAATGAAATCGTACGTCAGCTGGTTTGCGTTTCCGTATATAGTAATACGTCGTAGCAGTATCCTAATTAATTGAATTTGAAATACGACTGTCATGTATTTCATTTATGGTCAGTCTGGAAATAGATGGAATGTATTTTTTGATTTACTACTTCTAAAATGAGCAATGTGTGGTTGAAAATAATCGGTTTTTTACGCTGTGGGGAAGGCCAAATATTTATATGGAGTTTGGAGGTTTGCGGCCGGTCCGTGGTGGGTTCAAGCCCACGACAAGTGGTTTGTCAGTTCCTGAAGTGGGTGTTCTACCTATGAGCTATCTCTGTACTATTCAACAAAAATCAGATTGAGATTGAATATTTTGTGGTAGGTGTAGTCTATTCATCCAAAACACAGTCGTGATGAGATGTATATGATATAATAAGATGTAAGGGGGGGGCATGACTCAGTGGGTAGAGTGTTCCCCTGTCAATCTGACTGTTGCAGGTTCGATGCTCGCACCTGCCGAGAAGCGTGTCGAGGTCTCCTTGAGCAAGACATTGTTTCCCGAACTGCTCTGCCCTGTGATAGACTGGCGTCCTATACTGGCGCCCAACGAGAATGGATATAGGCTCCAGCTCCCTCGTCAACCGCTTATCCGAAGCGGTTGACGATGGATAATAGGATGTAATGTATGTGATATGATAGCCTCTGAAACCCATGTGACGAGGGAATGTGGACAATGTGTGTGTGGTATGGATGCTGGTGTGGGCTTAATTCAACATTGATGGTTACTCCCTCCCTCTGATACTCAAGGAAATTGAAACAATGTGAGGATTTGGCAGCTATGAATAAATCTTCCGAAAGTCAGATCAGTTCATATAGAAAACATTTTATTGCTCATCGAAGGGACTTCTTCTGTCTCAACTAACTACCAGTGTAGTGCCCCTGGAAAAGGGGAGAGATAAATTCAGGACCAGAGGTCTGATTCCTCATCAATGATATTAATGATGAAAGCTCAGACTAGAGTCCTGTACTCAGATCTCTCCATGCATAAGGAATCTATCAATTCGGTCCTGAGCAATCGCTCCCCTGTGTGAAATGAAAGTAACATTAGTCAGCGGATTAAAAGCAATGATAAAAGATAATTATGCAATGTATGTACAGAGGAACGGGATCAACATTCAACATGTCCCAAAGGCATCACCCAGCATAGCAGCACGGTGATAATTTCATACGTAAATTGGCCTCTGACAGATTTCCATGGTACTCTGTCCAACTACTCATTGAGGATTGTGGAATGGTTGTAATCACAGGATTACAACAGCAAGGCAAGAAATAGCGGCGAAATCGTTAAACATGCTGAAAATACAACCCCCCCTCCCCAGGTTCAGGGATGGTTGTTCTCTCTTCACATCTATGACTCGCTATTCAAACTGGGATTACACCCAATCAGGGATGTGAACATCCTTATCCTGAAAGAGTGGCCACTGGACTGTAGATGGGTGTAGTCTGCAGAGTCCTGGTCTGAAACACTAGGTCTTCTGTGTTCTGCCGTCCTCTTGGCCATCATCATTCTGGCTTTAGCAATGGACAAATCACGGCAATATTCCCCCTTCAGCACTTAACAGTTCCCGGAGGACATGACCATTGGGGGTTGACGGATTTTTGGCACAGCGTGTTTTAGGATTTAAGAGCAACCGAGGAATAATAATTGGACATTTTCCTCTTTCAACGCAGACTGAAGATGTCATCTGATTCAGTGGCAGAACGTATCTGAATAAACGTATCTAGCTGAACCGATTCACCTTTTTGTTACACATCTCAACTGTTGGCTGGTGCGCTGTTTAGACATTTCCTTAGGTTTGAGAAACGTTCAGTTAGGATAACCACACTTAACCAGGCCCTGTTTGATTTCAGAATTTCCCCCTATCCATTGTGTCGGAGGGGATGCTGTCAGAAGTACAGGGTCCCGATGACTCGTAATTTGTGCTCCAGTGGAAGATGTGGTGATGATGAGTCAAACCTCAGGTACTGATCAGTATGAGTGTGTTTACGATAAACAGCAATTAAATATCCTCCATTGTAAGTTGCAATTTCACAGTCTAAGAAGGCTAACTCGTCAGTTTTCCCATTCTCCCTGGTGAACATGATGTAAATAGTATGTGGACTTGTGGGGAAGGGGGAAATTGGAATGAAACCAAGTTGAAGACGGTTCTCTAAAAATAGGGCATAATGGGACATCCATCCATCCATCCATCCATCCAAAGTCGGGTCATGGAGGAACTGAAGCCTATCTAAGTTCTGATTGGGTGAAAGGCAGGGACACCCTTGAAGGGTTGCCAGTCCATCACAGGGGGCTCGAACCTACAACCTTCGAATTGCCAGTCGACAGCTCTACCCACCGAGGCATGCTGCCCCTATAATGGGACATGTAATTAGTAATGATCCTTTCACACACAAAGTTAACCAATTTGAAGTAGCCTATGGGTACACACAGTGGTTGAATATAGCAAACTGCCATCATACTGTAATACAACCCTAACCTTTATTCACATCCAAAAGAATCAATGCACATGCAAACATGCAAGCAGACAGGAGCAACAAAACAGTCGGTAAGGCTGGGACTGCTAGTTAGCCACTCTGTTCTCACAGAAAGTCGGTGTCCCACCTGATCTTCTGCATTGCTGTAAATCCAGTTCTGGAGTGGGCCTCCGATCTGATTTGATCGTTAGTTGTTACCGAAATGACAATATCGTGAAGCTATTTTTCACTAAATAATCCAAATCGCCATCCTCCATCGCCGTATCGATGTGAATTAGCTACAGCAGCAGTTGGAAATTACAATACTTGTTTTGCAAGTCCTGATGCATGTTTAATAATCCAGGTCACAAAAAGAGGTGAATCGGCTCAACCGGATCAAAAGTTTATTCAGATACGTTTCTCAAAGATGTGTCATCTTCACTCTTGAGCTGACCGCAGCATCCTCCCCTTATAAATAATACATCCATAACACACAACAAAAGGCTGGGTTCATATGCACCATACACAGATCCAGTCACTATCAATGGCACAGTGGTGTAATTTCAAATATCTGGGAGCCATTTTAACCCATCTGTTGTCCACATATCTAAACCAATGACGAGGAGGTGTCCCTAGATATGTGGACAAAAGCTGGGTTAAAATTAAATCTCAGGAAGTACCACATTTCACTGACCACATTAACTCAGTGGACAACCACATCATTTTCACCAGGGAGGATGTCAGAAATTACATGTTGGCTTTATTGGATAATGAAATTAAGATTGGTGGGGGACATTTGATTGTGGATGTTTACTGTAAACCCACACATGCAGATCAGTATTTAAGGTTTGGAGAATAAACTGGGAGTCATGGTGACTCTCTACCACCGAGCTGACAACGTCCCCACTGACTCAGCGGCTAGGGAGGGAGAGAAATCTCATATCAAACAGGCTGATCCACTTCATACCTCTGTAGCTGCTACAGCTTTGCACATCTTCACTACTCTTGAACACTGGTACCAGTTTGCTTCTTCTCAACTCCTCACAAACCCTCCCTCTTTGAAAGATTGTATTGAACCATCTAGTTAAAAACGCCAATAGCATCTCTCCTAAACACCTCCATGCCTCCACAGGTATGTGGTCTGGGCCAACTGCCTTTGCACTCTTCATCCTCTTCATATCTGCCCTCACCTCATCCTTCCTAATCCACTGCACTTCCTGATGTATTATCTCTATGTTACATTACATCTCATTCCATGCATTTAGTGGACGCTCTCATCCAGAGGGACGTACAACAAGTGCATAGGGTCAAGGTACACATTTTGCAACACTAGAAGCTAGATAACAATCCTAGTGCCATCATAAGACTCTGATGCAACATCAACTAAGAAACATAAACCTAAAATAAACTAACAAGATTCCATGTACCTAAACCACGTACATAAAAATCAAGAAAAGGGAATCGGCCTAAAACTAGGAGATAGAGCTAGGACCGGATGGGGAGGAGGAAAGATACAGGTGGAAGAGATGAGTTTTAATCTGCTCTTGAAGATGGTCAGGGTTTCTACTGTTCTGACTACCATGGGAAGGTCATTCCACCAGCGAGGAGCCAGGACAGACAGTAGTCATGACCAGGAGGTGCAGATACGGAGAGGGGGAGGTGCCAAGTGACCAGAGGTGGCAGAACGGAGGTCTGGTTGGTGCATAGGGTCTGATGAGCCTCTGCAGGTATCTAGATGCTGACCTCTTGACTGCCTGGTATGAAAGCACCAAAGTCTTAAATTTGATGTGAGCCATAACAGGCAGCCGGTGGAGGCCAGTGAGGAGGGGGGTGACATGGGAATGTCTGGGAAGGTTGTAGACCAGGAGAGCAGCAGCATTCTGGATGAGTTGTAGAGGTTTGATGGCAGAAGCTGGTAAACCGGCCAGCAGCGAGTTGCAGTAGTCCAGGCGGGACAGGGCTGTTGCCTGGACCAGAAGCCGGGTTGATTTGGTGGTTAGGAAAGGGCGGTTTGTCGGATGTTATAAAGGAAGAATCGGCTCATTCGACACACTCCTGCCATGTTCTGGGAGAGGGTTAGTCTGTTGTCCATCACCACTCCGAGATTCCTAGCAAAGGTTAATGATGGCATTATGCTGTTCCATAGGGAAATGGAGAAGTTGTTGAGGTCAGAAGATGGGGCAGGAAAGAAGATCATCTCAGTTTTCACTGGGTTTAGTTTGAGATGGTGATTGTCCATCCAGCACTGGATGTCCCTCAGGCAAGCAGAAATGCGGGTGGAAACCTGTGTGTCACAGGGGAGAAGGAGCGAAAGAGTTGGGTGTCATCAGCATAACAGTGGTAGGACAAACCATGAGCAGTGATTACAGGGCCCAGGGCTTGTGTGTACAGGGAGAACAGAAGGGGACCCAGGACTGAGCCCTGGGGAACTCCTGTGGTGAGGGGTCAAGGTGCCAATACTGTACCAGCCCAGGCCTTTTGATAGGAGCGGCCGGTGAGGTAGGATTCGACCTGTGTCAAAAGCAGCAGATAGATCTAGAAGAATGAGGACGGTTGAAAGTGAGGCTGCTCGAGCTGCATGAAGCGGCTCACTGACCGAGAGGAGTGCGGCCTCGGTGGAGTGGCCCCGTCTGAAGGCAGATTGGTGGGGATCCAGCAGGTCATTCTGCAGGAGAAAAGTGGAGAGTTGGTTGGCAGCAGCACGTTCAAGTGTTTCAGAGAGAAAAGATAGAAGAGAAACAGGATGATAGTTCTGGATGACTGAAGGATCCAGGATGGGTTTCTTCAGTAATGGAGTAACATGAGCCAGCTTGAAAGGCGAGGGGAAACAGCCAGATAACAAGGAGGAGTTCATAAGGGATGTGACCAATGGGAGGCTCTCCAGAGTGATGGCCTGGAGGAGAGATGAAGGAATAGGGTCAAGGGCACAGATGGTAGGGTGGTGAGAGAGTATGAGGTGGGAAACATCGCAGTCAGTGAGTGGGGAGAAGGTAGAGAAACAAGTTGGGGGAACAGTGGGGGTGGTAATAGTGGAGGTGGTCTTGAAGGAGCAGCGGGTGACTGCAAACTTCTCCACGAAGAAGGAGAAGTCATCAGCAGTCAGGGAGGATTATGGCAGGGGAGGAGGGGTGCTGAGGAGAGAAGAAAAAAATAGAGAACAGTTCATGAGGGTTGGAGATAGATTTCTGAATTTTGGTTTGATAGTGACTGGTTTTGGCGGAGGTTACAGCAGAAGAGAACACAGTAAGCAGAGAGTGGTAGGTAGAAAGATCCGAAGTGGCCCTAGATTTTCTCCACTTCCTCTCAGCTGCACATAGGCTGGCCCGGCTAGCTCGAAGAGGGTCTGACATCCAAGGACTGCGGGGGGATGAGCATGACATCATGGGGACTAGAGGACAGAGGGAGTCAAGTGCTGAGGAGAGAGAGGAGAGGAGGGTGTGGGAGTCAGTGGGAAGGTTGGAGAAGGATTCAGAAGGGTGGAGTAGGGCAGTGACTTTGGAAGCCAGAGCGGAGGGAGAGAGGGAGCGGAGGTTACGGTGGACCATGACAGTAGGGGTGGAAGGAGGGGGAGCATGAGGGAGGGAGAAAGAAATGGAGTGGTTGTCAGACTGGTGCAGAGGGGTTACTCTGGCATTGGACGAGGAGCGGTTCCTCAGGAGGACCAGGTCTAGGAGGCTTGCAGCGTGGCGGACTGGCAGTTCCATAACCCTCCTGCAACAGAGAAGATGTCATTGGGGACCAGAGGAGGGTAGCACTGGTTGGAGACGTTTCATCGCCTTGGTGAGTTGCGTCTATGGAAGCGCCGGCTGTGGGGGGAAGAACAGATTGGGATGGGGTATATACACATAGGGTGCTGGTGAGAGGAAAGGGTGGTGGCAGAAGAACAGTGGGTGAAGGAGCAAATTATGAGGGAGCGACGAAAGCGTCGCTCTAAGTGACGCTATAAACAGGTAATACAGGGGAAAACAATGACACGCTGATTAGCCAAAGTATCTGAAATCTAATAACAATGGGCCGAACGGAGCTAGCAAAACAAGCAATCAATAGTCTAGCAGCTAGCAAAGTACTCAAGCTACTCACACGAGGACAAACGACAACAGGTCCTGAAGACACAAGTAAGCCGCAGAGAAAAACAAGCCCGAAACAGACGTTTAAATTAAGAGACAAGCTGAACCTAAAATATAATAGAAACGTACGTAGTCAAAATTAATAAACGGAACCAGGCTGTGATACTGAGCTAGGTCTAGTGGGAGGAGTTCCAGTATATCCTCGCAACTTGGTCTAGCACTTGCGTCACCAAACCTTCTTGCTCTCTTATTTTCCTCATTCATCAGCTCCTCAAAATTCTCCTTCCGCCTCTTCAACAGACTCTCATCATTTGTCATTACATTCCCATGTTTATTGTTTATTGGCCTAACCTGTTGCAAATCTTCCCAGCTAGGTCCCTCTACCTAGCCTATCAGAACAAGTCCTTTACTCCTTCCTTAGTCTCTAACCTCTCATACAACTCACCATATGCCTTATCCTTCACCATGCTTCTCTTCACCTCACGCTGTGTCTCATTGTACTCATGTCTACCTTCTCCATCTCTCTGGTTATCCCACTTCTTCTTTGCCAACCTCCTCCTCTGTATACTCTAGTATACTTTCTCATTCCAGCACCAAGTCTCCCTGTCTTCCTTCCTCGATCCAGTTGGCACACCAAGTACCTTCCTCACTGTCTCCCTCACTATATCTGCAGTGGTGGTCCAGCCATGTGGGAGCTCTTCATCACCAACCAGCGTCTGTCTGAGCTCCTCCCTAGACTCCACACAACAGCCGTCCTTCTTCAACTTCCACCATTTGATCATTGGCTCTCCCTTCACCCTCTTCTTCTTCTTGATCTCCAAAGTCATCCTACGGACCACCATCTGATGCTGCCTCGCTACGTCCTCCCTTGACTCAACCTTTCAGTCTCCATTTCCTTTCAGATCGTGCCCTCTGCATAAGATATCCTCCACCTGTGGGCAGTTTCCCTCCACTTTTATACATCAACCTGTGTTCCTTCCTCTTCTTGAAATATGTATTCACGACAGCCTTTTCTATCCTTTTTTTTGGCAAAATCCATCATCATCTGTCCCTCCCCATTCTTTCCTTTGACCCTGCACTTCCTCTTCATTTCCTCATCACCTCTGTTCCCTTCACCATCATGTCCGTTGAAGTCTATTCCAATCACCACTCTCTCCTCCTTGGGTACACTCTCCACCACTTCATCCAACTCTCTCCAAAATTTGTTTTTATTCCTTCTTGTGCCCAACAACATCACTACATTCTCTTCACCTCCAACACGCCCAAGAAAAAAATCTTCCTTCAGGATTATCCCCACCCCATTTCTCCTCCTATCAGCACCATAGTAGAAGAGTTTGAACCCACCTTCGATGCTTCTGGCCTCACTGCCTTTCCATCTGGTCTCTTACAGACGCAGTATATTTACCGTCCTTATTTCCTTCATATCGGCAAGCTCTCTCCCATTACCAGTCATAGTGCCAAGATTCAAAGTTCTGACCCTCACCTCTACCCTCCTACCCCGCCTCCTCTCCTGCTGTCTCTGAACATGCATTCCTCCTCTTCTGCTGTCTCTGAACATGCCTTTCTCCTCTCCATCTCCTTCAGCCAACAGTAGTATTATTGCCACCGGCAGCCTGTTGGCCATTGACATCGGTGGCGGTTACTGTTAACCCGGGCCTCGACCAATGCAGAATAGAAATCTGATTTGTGATCCACGTATTGGATTTGGCAAAAGTTTTATGCCACATGCCCTCCCTGGCGCCTGTGGATGGGGGCACGGGTAGAGTGCTGGATGTCTTCACAGTATTCATGGACGTGCACCTGTGCCTGTCCCCAGGTGTTTTGTCACTCCCGTTTTCACTTTTACCTCAAAGATTAACTTGAGCTGTTCAAATAACCCATACGCAACACATGTTTTCCCTATAGATGGAGAGATAACAAACAGGAGTTAATTTTCAAACCAGATTAATCTTCCTCCTTTCACTATAGTGTGTTATGGTACATTAAAGCAATAGGGGCGGCGTTGCTTAATGGGTAGAGTGGTCGTGTGACGACTGGAAGGTTGCAGGTTCGATCCCCGGTCCTGCAGAAAGCATGCTGAGGTGTTATTGAGCAAGACACTGAACCCCTAATGGTTCCCCGGGTACCACATGGTGGCTGCCCACTGCTCCTATACAATTAGATGGATTAAATGGCGAGAATTGAAAATGT
>OMLC01101632.1:4288-17226 GCA_900302585.1 Regalecus glesne | reverse complement strand
ATATATAATTTTGTATTTGTTTCCATTTAAAGCAAGGTTCAACTCAAATTCGTGTAGTTTTACGCCAATCTTTTAAAGAATGTAACATCTTTAAGTCCTTCCATTTGATCTTTGATGGACAAAAACACGGATTATTCCATCACCTGGAAAATCCTCTTCAAGGACAAGGCATATTCTTTCATCAGTAAAATGTGTTACTATGTCTGTCAGAGAAAAGCTGTCATTATTTGCAAACCTAAAATGTCAACCTTAAATAATAGAAACAAATTGGCCAGCAGCTGCAGACACAGAAATAACTACTTCGTCATTATAAACAGCCAACGTCAATGACTTGGTATGTACACGCTATTCATTCTGCCTTCTCCCCAACTAGATGTTGAGGAACGTAAAGTACCCGACGAGATGCAAAACACAGACCAAGCGGATGTTCTTTGTCATTTGGGCTCACTTGACAGCTGATGCTTGTGTGAAGCGTGAAACAGACTTGTACTCATCGAGATTGAAAGAAATCTCTTCACTATGCACCGATATATATATATATATACATATGATAGCACTGTTTCTCATTTGCCACATGACCAAGGCAGGTGAAATATCTTCTCTGCATTTAACCCACCCTATTGTATAGGAGCAGTGAGCGTGGCGGCAGTGCAGTGCTTCAGGAGCATGCTGGTGTCCAGTGTCTTGCTCAAGGACACATCGACACACTTTCTGCAGGGCCTGGGGATCAAACCACCAATCTACATATATTGGATGACCGCCCCACCTCCCGAGCTATGATCGACATCCTAAAAAAAAAAGAGCAGTTTGAGGTTCACTGATTGGTTCAGCATCTCCCCAAGTGTCATGAATATGCAGGGCAAAGTGCGGCATGGCGCAGTGGGTAGAGCGGTTTTCTGCCAATCAGAGGGTTGTAGGTTCGAGCTCTGCACCTGCAGAGGAGCACGTCCAAGTGCCCTTGAGCACGACGTCGTTCCCCTAACTGCTCTGCTCTTTGATGAACTGGCGACCCCTCCGAGGGTGCATCCCCCGCCTTTCACCCAATCAGAACTGAGATAGGCTCCAGTTCCCCCGTGACCTGATTTCGGATAAGCGGTTAGCAGTGGATGTGGGATGCCAAGATGTTTTCTTTTTATCCCCAAAAAGACGTCGGAGGCAATCGGTGTGTCACGCCTATCTGTGGAACTGGGCTGCGGATCAGAAATGATGGTACAAAATGGGTGAAACGAGAGCTAACATTTATCCAATGCGGTGTAAAAGAAATCGGTATTGAAACTATTTGGCTTTGCCTCTGCTTTGATCAGTTCTGGGATTTGCAACGATCAGGACTAAACTGAGTCAACGGAGGCTTTTATCAAACCCTAAAACAGATATTTCCTGTCAAAATATGAGGTGTAACATTGATGACCCTTCACCAAACACCGTTTCGACCAAAATTAAAGTAATCTCGGGTGATGACCATCCTTTTCCATGTGCTTTTCTCCCTTTTATCGCGACTTCAATTCTCTTCCCGTTGTCTGTAAAATGGGACCCTCACCGGCAGCCTGTTCAAAATGATGGGAAGTGACCAGTAAAAGTGGACATGGTGGCTCTAGCTGTCTTCTTTAGGTTGCCTTTTTCATTCCGCTCCTCTAGATTCCCCTCTCCCGGCTCTGCTTGGCAGGTTCGTCCATTGTAAAGTGACAGATGGGAGTCAGTAGGAACATTCCTGAATCTGTTAATTAGAGGACTTTGTAGTCTGTGCTCTTGGAAAAAGTCACGGCCAATTCCTGAACCAATGAACCTCAGTCCAAGACATGACATCAAATGTGCAGTACGGAGGTGAAAATGTGCTGCTGATCACCGGCTGGTTCACTGCTAGGGAGTTGAAGTGAGTGCCGGTAGAACCTCAAACCTACACGATATATTGTACTTATATTGGACACACTGTTGACAGAATAGATTGAAGAAGATCCGACATTCTTCAGTTTTTTGCATCAAATATCCGTCACATGCAGACCACGGGACTGGAGTGACACTGAAAAAACACCGAGCCCGTTGTCCCGGACTTGGTACTGAATTAAAGGCTATAGGGAACCCCGAGGACTATCATATGCGTACTGACCGTTTAAGGGCCCCTGCTTGTCTTTACAGATGAAACGTACAATTGTTCATGTAGGCTTTACAGTGATGTGTGGAGGGCGGGAGAGAGAGAGAGAGAGAGAGAGAGAGAGAGAGAGAGAGAGAGAGAGAGTGAAACCAAATGGTTTGAAATTAATATTTGAAAGTATGGTACTGTAATGTAATTCCATGACAGAGGGTTTCTCTCTCATTCACTCTCTCTATGAGTGGACATGGGAGTGGAGCTACTGGATATTTCCACTTTTTCCATGATTTTACAGGAAATATTATTGGGAAAATATTCTCTAAGTGTTGGTTAGGAATTTACTGTACTTCTTTTAGGGGGTTGCAGATTTTTCTATGATGTGTTTGTTGTGGCTGGACAGGTTACGAATGGCATCTCAGTGTTGTGACTGTTTGCGTCATCAAAACCACTTACCACTCCAACTAAGAAGGTACTGCTGTCTAATACGTCCATTTTATCAGTGCTGACACACTGGTCAGGGATTTTATCATGTCTTGAAGATGATGTTTTTTTTATTTAGCTGGATTGGTGATTTTATTAAATAAGCTTTATATTTTAAACCCCCCCCTTCTCTAATACACGTAGAATGTATCCATCTGATAAGATGCTAAGAACTGTGAGAGATGAGATCACTGACAAGTGCATCTGTCCTTTTTCCAGTCTCATCATCTTCTTTTAGTGCACAGATAGAAGGACACACCACACGCTTTCTAAACAGGAAAATGACAAAGAAGCTGGATGAGAAGGGGGAAAATAACTTTAGCCTCATTTTGTGTTTTTTTTCTGCCATCATAACTGTTATTAAAATATCTGTCCATTTGTGGATGGAAGGTGTAAACACATCTGTGACCCACAGCAGTGTTGCTCTATATCAGCTCATTGCATCCCCAACCCTCTGGTGCAGTGTGATTGACATCATATATGGATCAAAAAAGCAACCGTATTCATACACGTATGCGTGCACAGACACGCACACACACAACATGAGATCAGATGTGCCCACATACATGCACACACAATAACACTCATAAGTTTTTTTTTAAACCGTTGTGTGGTTTTCATGATTTTATCATTGTTCACAGGTCTGATGGGCCCACTACATAACTGGGTTTTTAAATCAATATGAAAATCAATCAAAACATATACCATCTTGATCGATACTGGTAAGGAGCCGCAGGCGCCAAGGTAATTATTTGTTTTGTCCCAACCCCAATTTGCAGCTGGGCCAGAATGTGAACAATATGGAATAGTTCCTGCAGGACAAGAGGGTCAAGTGTGAGGGAACGTGGGAGCAGACGTGTTCTCTGTGCTTAAAATGTAATAGTGTTATAACCATATGCAGGAAAAGCAGGAACAGGAAGACCAAAAACATACATAAACACACGCACACTCACACACACGCACAATATGCCCAGGTAGGAGGAGGACAGAGTGAAGGTACACAGCATCCTACAATCTCCACACTTGTATTACCCTGGAGCCAGGGGCAACAGGTTCAAATCCACCTCAGGGCATCAAGGAAGGGCCCTACGCTCCATCTAAGTCCACACCCCCCCTCCCACAACACGGGGACTAATAGTGACACATAAAAATGGGTCTTTTTATTACCTTTGATCACCACATATGTGATATATGAATGTGTGCAGGGTGCACAGTGTGCACACATTTAAAATGTGTTCTCTCATATGTTCTTCACAGAAAATGAGCCAAGGCCAGTGAGTCCCAGATAATTAACTGCATAATCTTTTCTTTTTCTTTTTCTAGTGAACACTGGAAACGTGTCCCACATACCCAAACACCACACGAGGCTTGAGAGACTAACGTCAAACACAAGTTTTACATGAAAGTTTTAATGGTTCAAAATGCTCGTCGAATGCATGAGAAACCAAGTGAGCGGCTTTTTGCTGCTCAGTGATAACTGTTGAGCCAGCGGGTAAACCACCTCTGGTGGACCTTGTAGTGAACCTCTGCACTGAGGCTCCCAGCGTGCCACTTCAAGTGTGCTGCACTGATTGTTTCTTTTCCATATGCATGTTTATAATTGGAGGTTATTTGAGTTTGACTTAGTGCTACTTTTTTACTGATCAGTAAAGGAGAGCAGGAGCTATTACACTGTGGGTGTCAGCTGTGAAAGAGCAAAGAGGCACCAGTTGCCTCACATGAATGAGAAAAATCATCAGAAGCTAAATCATCATAGCGTGACAGCTACCATGGTTTGGATGAATAATATCAAAAGCAAGCAGCATGCTTCGGGACACATCCGGAACAAAAGACGAGTTTGAAAGCTGAGGCCTGCAAAAAGCTTCTGCGTTGGTTTGCTTCTATTAATGGAGCAATGAATGATATTCAGAACATTGACATCGCTGCAACCAAGTACTTGCTAGGTGAAGCGATAGTGGAGCGATAGCATCCCAAGCAGGGAATGAAGTCATATGAGTTTCTCTGTTCTTTGATTTAGAAGCTGGTTCAGCTACATGTGGATGTTAAATGGTGAATGGACTTATTTTTACATAATGCTTTTCCAGTCCAGTGACAGCTCAACTTTAGTGCATGTGGAGTGTTACCAGAACAGCTAGCAAGCTAATAAGTTAATTACATTTACATTACAAGTACGGTTAAGTCAATTGGCAGAATAAAGAAATGGCTCCTTATTAAGCTGATTATGTTATTAATTTTGATTAAAAAAAACTCTATTCTGTAAAAATCAATATCCTAGCCAATGAAATAACAGCCAAAATCCAAAAAGGGGGGGCATTCAAGTTAGTTTTATTCGTGTAGCCCAATATCACAAATTCAAAGTGTGCTTCAGTGGACTTAGTTAACGCAACATGTTATGGTCTGTGATGTCGGTGCTGCATGTCATACATATAAAACACCTTTAAAGATGGAGAAAATTGGAACCAACAGCATTTACTTTCCTGCCAGAACAGGTAGATAAGCTTTCTATGTCATTTCGGATGGTGGCAACAGGCAAGATGGGTATAATTCAGACAATGAGACCCGGTGTTGAAAGCTAGTTGATCATATTGACTAGAATGTACACGCTAGGGTGACCAGAGCAGAATGGGTGACATTTGGGTCAGGGGAGTTTGTCACGGTCACATGGCTACAGTGGGCGCAGCCTCCAGTACACCATCAATAATCATCAACAGTAAAACGCGTTAAAGTCAAAACTCAGCTATATTTTATGAGCATGATGTCAGCAGTCTGTCATTAGAAAAAAAAGATGCATATTTGTTACACAAAACTAATTTTCTTTAATTGCTTTTTATCAGTGCAGTGCCCGTGTTACGTCTGTCATTGGGACACTGTCTGCAGCTTCATTTTCCCTGTCTTCACAACTCCAACTTCCGCTATCTTCTTCTGCACAAGGAAAATAAAAGGGAAACAAAAATGGACGTGTGTTAGTTTGTGTTTATAACAATACTGTTGCGGTAGAGTCATTTATGCTGTTAAAATGTTGCATTATAATGACACAAAGTATATTTATTCAGTTATAACCTGACACATTGTACCGCTAGTAAAAATGGTTGAAAACGGTTGAGTGAGAGTTGAGCGACCTTGCATTTCACCTTTATTTTTTTTCTGTTATGCTTCTTAATTCATCTGATACCTGAATCTTCATGTAGGGTATATTCTGTGATGACTTAATTGAATGCAGTAGGGAAAATAAGTATTTTACCCCCTGCTGATTTTGTGTTTGCTTCCTTACAAATAAATGAACAGTATGTACTTCTCCAGCATGACGTCACCCAAAACATATGGCTAAGGCAACAAAGGAGTGGGTCAAGAAGAAGCACATTTAGGTCATGGAGTGGCCTAGTCAGTCTCCGGACCTTAATCCTTTAGAAAGTCTGTGGAGAGAGCTGAAGTCTTGAGTTGCTAAGCGGCAACCTACAAACCTTAACGATTTGGAGAGGAACTGCAAAGAGGAGTGAGCCAAAATCCCTCCTGGGATTTGCACAAACTGAGTGGCCAACTGCAAGAAATATTTAACCGCGGTGCTTGTCAACAAGGATTTCTCCACCAAATACTGAATCGTGTTTCGCCAGGGATTGAAATGCTTATGTTTCGCAATAAAACACAAATAAATGTTTAAAATTCACATACTGTGATTTTTTGGGGAATTATTTTCTATATTCTGTCTCTCACTGTTACGATGAACATACCATGGAAAAAGTATAGACCATTCATTTATTTGTAAGGGGGTAAAGTCACAAAATAAGCAGGGGGTGATATACTGATTTCCCACACTGTAGGTGCTCAAGTGTCAATAACGAAAATTGACTGAAGGGCTTATGTATTTCTGGGGTATTGCCCAGCGGGTAGACCGGCCATCTACTTATTAGAAGCTTTCAGGTTCAATCCCATCACCTACAGAGAATCATGTTGAATTGTCCTTGAGCAAGACACCTTTCCCCTAAATGCTCTGTTCGTGATGCACTGGTGACCTTTCCAGGCTGTAGCCCCACCTTTCGCCCAATGAGAACTGAGATAAGCTCCAGTTCCCCTGCGCCCGGACTTTGGATAAGTGGTTGACAATGGATAGCTTTTGCATTGTCTACGCAGGACAGAGGGGCTTTGTGTGTGTTTTAATTTATTGGTGTAATTTTGTGCAGTACTGCATTGTGACTATTGCATTGGAGAGGAGCTCTAGTGCCATTAGCAGCAGTTGACTGGAGGGCCTTTGTATTTTTATCTTGTCAGAGAAATAAATGGAGACCACCTCCAGGGGATATCTCATCCCAGGTCTCTTCTTTCAACTTAATGCAACCCAACACGCTAGCAACCATCAGTAACACTTGATACTGTTTGACCTGTGGCATCCCTTAACAGTGTTCCTCTGGTCCCCAGGGTCCTCTAAAAGTCTGCTGCTGACACTCAGCTCAACAGGCTAGCGATCACTTGTCACATTGTGGACATTAAAGAAATTGGAATAAGTTTATCTGGACGCAACTTTTTTTCTGAGAGAATCATTGTATCGCTACTTAAGTGCTCTCTTCAGGAGGAAGTGGATAAAAGGGCTCTGGTGTCCTAACTTGAGACACTGTTATATCGAGAGCCAACATGGTAAAGGGTCCACACAGGAGTTAGATGCAACACAATCTTATGTACAATGAACTCAACTGCAAAACAGTCCATCGTCTAAACCATAGTGAAAAACAATACTGATATACACAATAGACATCTCCGAGCCATTGGTTCAGATTTGTGGTTGACAAATGTGGAAATACCACATTTCACTGAGCACCTTAATTCATTGGACAAACACATTAAGTCCACCAGAGAGTATGTGAAACATGACAAGTTGACCTTTTAACTATGAAATTCAAATTGGTGAAGGGGGACATTTTCCCTTAACCCAACCCTATGGATGGGGGCATGGGCAAAGCACTGGATGCCATCCCAGTATTCATGGACACAGCCCATGCCTGTGGCCAGGTTTAATATTTGGTAACTACCAAATCTGAAGGGACAATCATCATGGATTTCCTTATCAGACCAACAAGGGGAAATTTGGATTTCTCTGCATTTTAACCCATCCTATTGTATAGGAGCAGTGAGCTGCCACCATACGGTGCTCAGGGAGCAGTTAGGGGTTCAATGTAAGGATGCCTTGACACGCTTTCTGTATATCAATAGGAAAAAATGCCCATCTTGGGGTTTGAACTCCCGACTTCCAATGGGAAAGCTGATGTTCTTACCTAACCTACCTACCTATGGGGCAGCATAGCTCAGGAGCTAAGGTGGTTGTCCAGTAATTGGAGGATTGGTGTTTGAACTCCGACCCCTGCAGAGAGTGTGTCGAAGTGTCCTTGAGTAAGTCACTGAACACCTAACTGTCCTCTGCGCACTGCAGCTGCTCACTGTAGGACGGGTTAACTCCAGACAACACAGCTCATTCAATGTATGTACAATGACTAATGAATAAAGCTTCTACTTCTACTGAGCTATCCAGAACAATCAGATAAGCAAAAGAAGATCAGACAGCTAATCTGTTACAATCCATAATTGAGCAGCGATGTGATGATCAAGGCACAAAAGGTGATATGAGGTAACAAAGCTGTGCAAATAGTTTGTGTGTGTGCGTGTGTGTGTGTGTGTGCGTGTGTGTGTGTGTGTGTGTGTGTGGATGTTGCCACACACACTGAAGAGAAGAGGTGTGTGTCTGTGTGTGTGCACTGAGAGCAGAAGGAGTTTGTGAGAGATAGGCTGTACATGGAAGGATTATTACCCTGAGGGGACCCTGGGCAGACCAGCTCATAGTACTCCCCCTGCCCCTGCCTCCCACACTCACACCATGCCACCCATCCCAGCCATTAAAACCCACCTTAATTATCTTGAGCTCCCAGTCAAGCTGACATGTCAAATCTGTGACATTACTCTTCAGTGGAACACACACACACAGGATGTAGATTTCAGGCTGGAAGTAATTTCACACACATGGCCCCTACAGAAAGTGTGTTGAAGTGTCCTTGAGCAGGATACTGAACTCCCTAAGTACTCAAGCCCTGAGATGGAATGGTGACCTGTCCAGGGTGTTTCCCTGTCTTTCACTAAATGAGGGCTGGGATAGACTCCACCATGACTCCACAACCCAACTTCAGATAAGCAATTGAAGATTGATAGATGGATGGATGAACATGCAGGTGGCTAGTGTGAAAGAGGAGGATGTCAAGGACCGGAAAAGATGGAGATTGATGATTTGCTTTGGCAACCCCTAATGGGAACAACTGAAAGTAGTGGTACTGGTGGTAGTAGTACATTAATTGGCTAAACTGTGCATACAATTTCATGATAGTTTATTTTTTGAAAAGTGACTGTTGTTCCATCGATCCATCCATCCTTTGTTGATCACTTAACTTAAAGTCATGTTACAGTGGTAGTAGTTCCAACGAAGTTCCCCAAATGTTCCTATCCCTGCCCACATCAACCAGTTCTGAACCTAAACCAGGCCTGTTTGGAAATATAAGCCCCCATCTGGTTGCTGGTCTGCCCTCTAAATGTAGATGCAAATGGACTTGTTCTTGTTCTTGTTCTTTTCTAGTCTGACGACCACCCAAAATAATTTACAGGCCGTTTTTCCATAAGAAGCTGGCCAGTAATACCATTCGAGATTAGGCAGTTGTAAACTACCTCTACCATATGGTAGATATAACAAGGAAAGTCTGAATCATGGGGCACTTGTTTCATAAAACATTTGAAAAAAGCTTTTTAAGTAGATTAAAGAGTGAATGTGAGGGAGCAAGTGAGATAGATTGAAAGAAGTGTTAAATGCTTCCCGCCGCACAGTAGCTGACGTTTTGGTTGCATTAATTTCTAAGTAAAAGTCAATTTGTGCCCCAAAAACTCAATAAATTCTGAGTCTTTGAGCCAAAATTACTGAAGGTGCCACCGTGTGGGGTAACTCCGAGGCTGTGGCCTGTTCAAACTAAATGAAACTGAAGCATGGTCTGAGATGATGATGAAAGCATACCATGTCCTAAGCATTATGGATGTTAAAGAAGCAGAGACCAAAAAGTAGTCAATTCTGGAGAATGTCTGACAGGTGGCAGAATAACATGAGAAGGTTGACCTTCTAAAGTGAGCTTTTCTCCATATATCAATCAAATCTACCTCTCTAATAAATTGCAACAATTCCTTTCTTGTCTAAGTATGGGAGGTATCTATCCCTGTCGATCTATCAATCTCAGGCTGGAGGTTTCATTTCAAATCTCCACCTATGATGACATTTCCAGGCAAATCGGCTAGTGACTGAAACAAGTTTCTAAAAAAATGAGGGGTTATTGTCATTGGGTCCATATAAATTGACAAGATTTAACCTTAAAAATTTCCCACGGACAACAAGGTATCTCCCTAATTGATCTTCCTCGACATTAATGAGACGAAACGGTGGTGAGTTACGCATTAAAGTGATCACCCCACATGAGTGAGAACTAAAATAGGCTGAGTATACTCAGGCAGGCATTCTACTCCTCAAATTCACTACATCTTCAGGAGTAAGATGTGTCTCCTCCAGAGAGACTATCTTAGCTTTCTATTACGGGGCGGCATAGCTCAGGGGGTAGAGCGGTCGTCTGGCGATAAGAAGGTTGCAGGATCGATCCCCGGTCCTGCATACAGCATGTTGAGGTGTCCTTGAGCAAAACACTGAACTCCTAACTGCTCCTTGAGCGCCATATGTTGGCAGCTCACTGCTCTTATACAATAGGTTGGGTCAAAAATGCAGAGAAATCCAAATTTCCCCTTGTGGGACTGATAAGGGAATCCTTTCCTTTCTTATTATTTAATCCTACTCATTACTTGCTTTGGTTTGATAAGTTTGTTTAAACCTCTTACATTCCAAGAGGTGAGCTGAAGTTTGGGTAGCATACTGTGATACTATAATGTAAATGGGTGTTGGAATTGATTACTGAGTATTGAACAAAAATGAAACTTAACAAAATGCAAAAATAAATAGATATGTGCCTTAAAACATGAAAATCAACAGAACAAAGTGTATTTCAATAATAATGATTCCCTTATCAGTCCCGCAAGGGGAAATTTGGATTTCTCTGCATTTTTGACCCAACCTATTGTATAGGAGCAGTGGCGCTTGGGGAGCATTTAGGGGTTAAGTGTCTTGCTCAAGGACACCTCGGCATACTGTATTGCAGGGCCGGGGATCGATCCTGCAACCTTCCGATTGCCAGGTGACCGCTCTACCCACTGAGCTATGCCGCCCCATTTCCCCAAATGAAATACACACACCCCTCCCCTGAGCCACACATCCTGATTATGCTACTATGCTGGTCCACCCATGCCTACATAAAGAGGGACAGAATGCCTAGCAATCATGGCAGAGCTCCACACAGATTATGTATCAGTCAAGTTCCTGTATTTCTCTGGGTGTTTAGTCTTGTAATGGCAATTTACATTTTTATCCTTAAACACAGCTATTTTGTCTGTTCTCCATCTACTAAGCACAGAGTTACATTTGACTTCAGTAAATAAATTCTTGAAAGTCCAGGCCTTCTTGAAAACTCTACATGCTGCACCAAGCTTTCTTTTTTTAAATTATTAGCTGACATATTCAAGGGCTAATAGCTAACTTCATCAAAGCTGTCCAACACATTTGCCAAAACATTTGAGTGAAGGTGCACATCCGCACGGATGAACTTAAATTTTTTTTTAAACTGCAACAATTACCTTAGAAATAAAAGCAGTGCAGTCGTATCATGTCCACCTATTAGTAGTAATTGAAATAGGGTCAAATGTGGCCATGGGGTCATACAATGCCCAGGTCTTCTCTGTTGAGTCATCTAGTAGCTGCTTTTTGAACCAGCTGTATGCGATTCAAGGTTGCTTGATTGAGGAAATAGTAAAGGGAGTTAAACTAATCAAAGCAGGAGATGATAAAAATGTGAATTAATATTTTAGCATTGGCAACATCCTGTGATGTTGCACTTTTCTCCTCACCCCCATCATGCAATGTGCTCCTGTTTGGGTTGTGTTTGAGTTGGTAACTGTCAGAATGTTTTGTATTCGTTTGTGTGACCTCCCTCATTCCTTCCCCTTCACGTTCATGTTCATGTTCGTCCAATTCTATTGGTTGTTATAAAAAGGTGCAGTGTCTGGGAAGACTCACTCCAGACTGTTATTCCATCCGAGCCATGCCGCTCACTACATCTGTATCAGATCCTTAAAAGACAAAATACAGCTGATTTTAGCATTATTTCTTACTGAATAATTCTCTAACCTTGTGAGATCAAGAAAAAAAAGAGCAGAGGCTGAGCACTATTTATTTTGGTAATTAACATCGGTGAAGTGATTAGGGCTACTGGCCAGATTGTAAAAGTAACTAGAAAACATGGCTGCTACCTGCTCATTAAAAGTGCAAGAGTGAATTATACACTTCTGAGGTATCGCAGTAGGTGGTAATGAAGCAAAGGTACCACAGTAAATTGAAATGTTCCCTTATCAGTCCCACAAGGGAAGATTTGGAATTGTCTGCATTTAACCCATCCTATTATTTAGGAGCAGTGGGCGGCCAACATGGAGCACCGGGGAGCAGTTAGGGGTTCAATGTCTTTCTCAAGGAACCCTCCACATGCTTTCTGCAGGATCAAGGATCAAACATGCAACTTTTCAATCGCCATATGACCACTCTGCTTGCTAAGCTATGCAACCCTTGCTTGAATTACACATTTCTGAGGTATTGGAGTAGGCGGTAATTAAGTCAAGTCAAGTCAATTTTATTTGTATAGCGCCAAATCACAACAAAAGTTATCTCATGACACTTTACATATAGAGCAGGTAAAAGACCAAGCTCTTTGCGAAATCATGATTTACAGAGACCCAACAAGTACCCCGTTGAGCAAGCACTTAGGCGACAGTGGCAAGGAAAAACTTCCTTTTAACAGGCAGAAACCTGGAGCAGACCCCGGCTCTCGGTGGGCGGCCATCTGCTTTGGGTTTGGGGAGAGAAAGAGACAAACAAACAAATAGATCAAGCCAGGCGCACCGAGACCACGATCCACAGGAACCTGAGAGACCACGATCCACAGGAACCTGAGAGACCAGGATCCACAGGACCTGAGAGACCACGATCCACAGGACCTGAGAGACCACGATCCACAGGACCTGAGAGACCACGATCCACAGGACCTGAGAGACCAGGATCCACAGGAACCTGCCAGACGAGGAGCACCAGGACTCCGGAAAAGATAGGGAGTTAGTAACATGATACAGATGGAGAGGGAGAGGAGAGAGGTGCTCAGTGCATCATGGGAAGTCCCCCAACAGTTTAAGCCTATCGCAGCTTAACTAGGGG
>OMLC01101625.1:0-10474 GCA_900302585.1 Regalecus glesne | reverse complement strand
GGGAGAATAGAGTATGAGTTGGACTGGAGAATTGGAGCTGCTGGAGCAGTATTACGCTCCCTTTACCAAACCATAGTTACCAAGAGAGAGCTGAGCCAGAAGGCAAAGCTTTCGATCTACCGGTCAATGTTTGTGCCCACTCTCTCCTATGGCCATGAAAGCTGGGTCATGACTGAAAGAACAAGATCACGGATACAAGCAGCTGAGATGAGGTTTCTTAGGAGGGTGTCTGGTGTCTCCCTTAGAGATAGGGTGAGAAGCTCAGACATACGTGAGGGACTTGGATTAGAGCCGCTGGTCCTACAAATAGAAAGGAGCCAGTTGAGGTGGTTTGGGTATCTAGTAAGGATGCCACCTGATCGCCTCCCAAAAGAGGTTTTTCAGGCACGTCCGGCTAGAAGAAGGCCACGGGGTAGACCGAGGACCAGATGGAGGGATTATATCCCCACACTGGCCTGGGAACGCTTTGAGATCCGCCAATCAGAGCTAGTGGATGTTGCAAGGGAAAGGAAAGCTTGGAGGTCCCGGCTGAAATCTGCTACCTCCGCGACCCGACACCAGATAAGCGGTTGACGATGGATGGATGGATGGATGGTATTCATAAGAATTTTATAGACAAATGATATTATTTATATTCTCGGCGGAGAGTGGGGGGGCGCAAATTGTTTTCTTCTTGCTAGAGGGGTGTAACAGAAAATAATTGAGAAGCACTGCATTATATGAACCTAAGGTCAATTCAGAGAGCGAGAGACAGTCTCTCGCAGTATGGCATGGGTGCTTGTAGTGCAGAGTGAAAATTCTCCAATGGTCTGACCTTGAGTAAACAAAGCACTGAATCTTCTCTCCCCCCATTTACTATAACATCTGACATACCAAGTTTTTGCATATGCATGTTTGTGTGTACACTAACCTGTCCTTGACCTACTGACAGGGTGGCTTTTCTCAATGTTTTCCTGGCTCTCCTTGGCCTCTAGCCTCTCGAGGGTCTCTAGCCTCTCAAATGGATCAGGTGGGCTGTCAACGGGCGCTTCCATGACCGCCGCTGATGCGGCCTTAGCAGCTGCAGCCCTCTTGCCCTTTCTCCTCTCTTTAGAAGTATCTCCATCATCGTCACTGTCGCTCATGTCATCAAAACCAAAGTATTTGATTTTATAATTTGAGCTGCCCGCAGCATTGCTGGTCTTGTCTTCATCCTGTGGGGTCTCAACTTCCTCAAATCCAAACAGGTTCACCTTGCTGTCCCTCTTCAACTTGCTCTGTGTTGACCCGAACCTGCAAAGAAAAAGCAATACATGTAAAGGTGGAAGGGAGAAATGATAATTAACCACAGAGAAATGCTAGTAAACTCTAGCCATCGCTGTTGAATAGATTTACCAAGCAGTAACAGGTCTAGACAAACTGGCTCTCTGGACACCTGCCTCAAGCAATTTTCAAACCCTGGTGAACCCAAACTTGGTAACACTGAGCCTGCAAACCACTACTATTATTTTCCTTGATTCATATTTTGTGTCTTTTTCAATTTATCTAAAATGTATTTTTCCAGTATTTGAGAACTAATTTTTATAAAATAATTGAGAGAATGGTAATAGGGTCTGCATCAAGTATGTAGGAATTTTTGCTGCTCTTTGAATCCATTTTGTTTTGTCTGACACAAAAGATGATTTTTTAAGTAAACTAATGGACTACAATCTCAACTTTCAACTAATGTTGAAATGGTACCAGAGGCACAATCCTGATTCAACCCACAAAAAGGAGATAATGTTTATGTGCACATATTGATGTACACTCAATTATCCAGCTAAGATAATTTAAAGGAAAGGTAAAGCAGTGCGGGACGAAAGGTTTCTGAATAAACGTTTCATCCGGTTGAACTGATTCGCCATTTTGGTCATGTTTATGTACGTGTGTGTGGCTTTTTTTGTATTTTTTAAAAACAACAACAACCGAAAGGCAGTCAGAAAGAACTGTAACATATGGTTATGCATTATGGAATGGAATGGACTATTACCTACTTTCTTTTGGGTGAAGCTATTTTGGTTCAACGCTATTTATTTCCTATGTACACAGGTACAGTACCAAGAGCCAAGTAGTTTTTTCACTTCGTTCACCTCTTGTATTCAGTATTTCATTTCAGTGGGCAATAAGGTGTGCAATATAGAGGCAGTATCAATTCACTGTGCAATTTAATCAATTATGTATGCAATTTCCTTTCCGAGGAACCATCACCTTTTCGTGGTGGAGAGGTTTGAGTGTTTCTATGAACCTGAGAGCTGTGTTGTCTGGGGTCTAGTGATCCGAGTAGGGTCTACCATGGCCAATTGGTCTCAGGTGAGGGACCAGACTAGCAATGGTGCAAGAAGACCCCATGAAAGATCAATGAAGAGGTGACGCTACCCTGCCCAGAGGAAACCCGGGGCCCTCGTCTGATGCCAGGCACAGAAGGAGGACCCGTCAGGGAGCGCCTAGTTGCTGAGTTTGCCACAAAAAAACAATAATGAGACACTTCTCCATCCTGTAGACCCACCACCTACAAGAAGAATTAGTGGGGTCAGGTGTATTGCCAGACAGGTAGCAGTGAAGGCATACGGTCTCAACACACCAGACTCGAGTAATAGAGGCTAGGATTGGGGACGTGGAATGTTACCTCCTTGGGGGTAAGGAGGCGGACCTTTGACAGGAGGTGGAACAGTACCAGCTAGACCTGGTGGGGCTCACCTCTACGCATACCATCGGATTTGGAACCAAAGTCGAAAATAGGGGTTGACCTGTATTCTTCTCTGGAGTTGCCCAAGCTTAGAGATGCCGGGCGGGTGTGGGGATACTCACAACTCCCCAGATGAGGGCCAATATATTTGAGTTTAACCATGTGGATGAGAGTGTCGCCTCCCTACCCCAGATGATTATGGGGGGGGAACTCTGAGTGTTGTCTGTGCCTATGCACCAAACATTACTTCAGAGTCTTTGGCATTCTTAAAGACCCTGAATGGAGTCTTGAGTAGGGCTCCTGTAAGGGACTCTGTCATTTTACTAGGAGATTTCCACGCACATGTGGGAAATGATAGACACTTGGAGGAGTGTGATTGGGAGGAACAGCCTCCCTGACCTTAACCCGAGAAGTGCTTTATGTTTGGACTTCTGCAGTCGTCTGGCAATCGGAAGGTTGCAGGATCGATCCCCAGTCCTGCATATAGCATGTCGAGGTGTCCTTGAGCAAGACAAATTTTCCCTTGCGGGACTGATAAGGGAATCATTTATTTATTCATTTCATTTCATTTAGTAAAAAAAACAAAGTATTGAGATCTTGTAAAAATAACATCAAGTGCAAAGAATATCCTGTGTGTTGTGCATATTTAAGGTCAAAAGAGCACACAGTGGGATTTGGTTCAGTGCATAGGGGTCCAAACTCACAGACTGTGCAAGTACAAGAGAAGGTGCTGTGCAGGAGATACACAGTCAGCAACTATGTGTGGTTTGTGATTGGAACATCTGTGTAGTGTTTACAATAACAAAAGTGAGGATTGGGTGTGCTTTGAGAAGACAAAGAATGAGCCAATGATTATAAGAATGGATGCATTGTTGAAGAGCTCAGAGCTCTCTTGAATAAACGCCTTGAATAGACAAGCAGTTACAGGGTGTCATAAATGGATTATTAAGTCTCCAGCCAGGCAGAGCTGAGACTAGGAGCCTTACAAGCTGAGCCAAAGCGGAGGTGCCTACGGTTTTCTAAACCTGACAATATTTCATACACTGCTATAGGCAGAAGCATTGCTGTGCTATTGGTTTTCTAGTTTCAACTACAGTGGAGAAAAGAAGCATTTCACCCTATTCAGATTTTGTGACTTTGCCCCCTTACAAACAAATGAACAGTGTATACTTTTTAAGGTAGGTTGATCTTAATGGTGAGAGGCAGAATATTTTTTTACTAATCTGAAATCCCAGTATATGAATTTCAAAGATGTATTTGTCTTTATTGAGGAATCTAAGTATTTCACCCCCTACAAACCAGCAAGAGTTCAGGTTCCCACAGACCAGTTATGTGACCGGGATGCACACAAAATAGTCCTCTTAATAAATTAGGACTCTTAATTAAGTACTCGTTGCCTGTATAAAAGAGACGCGTCCACAGAATCAATCAATTATTCAGATTCCAGCATCTACACAATGGACGAGAAGAAAGAATTGTCTAAGGACATCAGAGAGAAAATTGTAGCCCTGCACAAGACTGGGATGGGCTACAAGACCATTGGCAAGCAGCTTGGTGAGAAGGATTACCAGTTGGTGTGATAATTAGAAAATGGAAGAAACACCAATAGACCATCAATCTCCCTCAGTTTTGGGCTCAACAATATCTCACCCCGTGGAGTGAACCTAATCATGAGAAATGTAAGGGAACGCCCATGAGCTACATGGCAGGAGCTTGATGATCTCAAGGCAGCTGGGACCACAGTCACCAAGATGACCATTGGCAACACAATACGCTGTAATAGACTGAAATCCTGTAATGCCCGCAAGGTCCCCCTGCTCAAGAAGGCACATTCCAGGCCCATCTGAAGGTTGCCAATGAGCACCTGGATGATTCAGAGGAGGCTTCGGAGAAAGGGCTGTGGTCAGATGAGACTAGAATCCAGTTCTCTGGCATCAACTCCGCTTCCCGTGTTTGGGGGAAGAAAAAAGCTGACCTGGACCCCAAGAAAACCAAAGAATTTCCTATAAAATGTAATGGAGAATGTATTGAAATGTATGAACAAATTTACAATTTTGCCTGCACTGCCAGCACTGTCCCATTTTGAGGTTAAATGGTTGTGAGAATAGAAATAAATTATTCAATTGCCATTCCCATTAGAAGAGTTTGGAGTGGTTCTAAGTAGGGATGCAACAGTATAATGGGGCCATGGTTCAGTATGGATCACAGTTTTTTGGTCGCAATCAGTAACTATACTGTAAAAAAGGCCCAGAAATCATAGGCAGCAGTTGACCTGCTATGACGTTATAACCGCAGAGTATTGTGGGAGAGTTTTGTAATGGGGGAGAGATCGACACAACCCATGATGTTCCCGGTCTAATTAATCACGCAAGGACTTAATTTCTTGCAAGGACTATATGTTCATATGCATCCATGATAATAACACGCACAGGTTCACAAATACAAATCAGTTTTCCATTAGATAAATTCCCGTGGTTTCCTGTGCCTTCATCTAAGAAAATGAAGTGCAGTTAACAGCTACTGGGGTCCTACTATATATATTCTAACCAATGTACTAGAGCAAATTTCCATCATAACCAGCTAATACAATCGAAAGTGTTTCCTTCATGTCAGATATGGTGGTGGTCTCTTTACTTTAAGAAAAAATAGAAACATTACTCTTCAAATAACAAACTCCTTATTTTTCCTATAAACAAATGAAATATTCCATGAAGAAAAATCGTAGCATGACTATGTAGTCCTGGTTACCATCTACTGTATGAAATCAAGGGGAGAAAAACATTGAAATTAAAAGCACTTATCACATAGCTCCAGATGACGACTAAAATGGTCACCAATGCAACTTACTCTTAATTTTCCAATCATTTTTTGCTGCCAGTTGCCATTGCCCACTATTACCAACAAGTAAAACAATAATACGAAGTAGAAATGCCCATACAATTTGTGTATTGAACTCTCATCTTCTCTTCCAACTGGATCTACCTCCCTTTTTGTGTGAACTCCTGTGGAGTTTCTGATAAACCTCTCTAAACTTTTGTCCTGCGATGGTTGAATGTTGGCTGTAAAAATGAACAAAAACATGGCTGATGATAGTTATTGTCACGTAAAAAGATCGGGTTGAAATTTTGAAGTGTTAACTTTATAGACGGTATTTAATTTAGTTTGATGTAGTTTAGTTCAATGGAGTTTGTAGTTGTAGTTACGATGTAGTCATGTTGACGACATTAGCTGCATGGTTTGATAATGTTGGCCAGCCTGGCAAGAAAATGAAATGCAAAAATGAAAAATATCAGAATTTCTCCTCAATTGCTCATCCAAACCTAGACTCCTCTACATCAGATGCTAATGATGTTGAGACCAAATCAACCAGTGAAAGTTCTTAAGTGAGATTTGAGTCATCCCAGTCCAATTCAATCAATGTGCAGTCCTTTACAGATGATAATAAGCTAGTACAGCAAGTGGGGTTTTCCTCTACCGTCCCTGTGGCCCACATCCCTATAAGACCGTTTAAATCATCTTGGCTACAAGAGTTTATCTAGTTACATAATGACAAGGGAGTGTTGACCTGTCCAGGGTGTTTCCCTGCTTTTTCCACAATGAATGCCGGGATAGTAGGCCCACCATGACTCCATGACTCAACTTCGGATATGCAATTAATGATGGGATGGATGAATGGACATTATTACAGGGGAACATGTACTTTACCTCTTGTGCTCAAGTAGGATAAGAGATTACTGGATTGTTTGAGTCTTTTTTTTTTGGTTTGACCCACAGCCCTGTGTGAAGCACTGGTTGTCTGCAGGGAAAAGAAGGCGCAAACCTGATCAAACTAGCTGCCCAGGTAATACAATCATGGTGGTTTCATATGGTTCACTAATTACTTTCCTGGTGAGCTGTGTGTG
Source organism: Regalecus glesne (assembly GCA_900302585.1). Lineage (NCBI taxonomy): Eukaryota > Metazoa > Chordata > Actinopteri > Lampriformes > Regalecidae > Regalecus > Regalecus glesne. Next base: position 3,868 of record OMLC01101625.1, on the reverse strand, counting down.
GGAAAGGACATTATAAGCAGAGGAAAGTTTTTTTTTCAACTGAAACAGAAGGGGTTCCACTAAAGCAGCGGACAATGGCAAAGCTGTACTTGCAGACTGTACTTTCTTTACAATCTTCTTACCCTGGTCATTGTACTGAACACTGAATTCCAAATGTTCACAAGCAACAGCAGATTTGAGACAGTGGTGTCTCTAAATTTAATCCTATTCCTCACACTTGTGCTCGCCATTGTCAAGCTGACAGAATATTTGTTGATATTTCACCTTTCTTTACAGCTTATTTTTGAACAGAGCACTGATGGGCTCAAGTGAAATTCAGACAAATTCCAGAGATGTTCTATGTATCTGAATTTACAACATCCGTTTATACTACGATACACTTAGCAAATTTTAGAAACTATAGGAAAATGACAGCCATATTCTTATACTTTGGTTCACATGTGCACATTGAACACCATATTTGGGCCTACCCTAACCCAACAATATAACATGTACCGTTGCATTCAAAGTTCTAAACTATGCTGCACATTTCTAGATTTTCAGCAACATTTAACAACCGTGCACAATATGGCCAGCTTATGCCAGTAGGAGGGCTTCATAACTTCAATAAATGGTAAATGGACTTGTTCTTACATAGCTTTGATTGATTGATTTTATATTCAAATCACAACCATCTGATAGTGTTGACATCCCAAGACACCATTATCATATCCTGTATGGCTTCCTAGTGTGCATTGAAAGTACAATAAGCAGGCTTTTGTCTTTTTTTATTAAAAAAGTATGAAACCTATGTCACAAGCAGTGGAGAAGATGCTGGTGCCAGCATCGCACGTCTGTTGAAAAGACAGAAGCAGATGCATCCAATCATTTAATGTAGTCATTGTTGCTTTTCAGTGGGACTTCCCAGTCATGATTTCAGCTCAGCTCCAATGATTAGAGAAAAAAGTGAAAACTATGCATAGAACTTCTGAATCTTTAAATATCTCCCAATATAATATAATGGGAATATAATGGGTTGCAAGCAGCCTCATATCAGGACTCAAGATTCAAGTGGGGTAAATCGGACCTAAAATTGGACCAATTATCCTGCAGTGTGAACCTATTCTTAGGAGTGCCTTCCCCAGTGTTTCCTGCACTAAATCACCAATGTATTTTTATCCTCTCACAAAAATGCAATGAATTACTCATAGTGTGTGAACTACCTTTTCTTTAAAAAAAACTAAAAGGAATACTTCCATGAGATTTTTCTTTTAATTGAACCCTGGGTAGGAGACACTATGTACTTTAATGTTGTTTTGTTATTTTTATCAACTTAAAGGCAATAAAAGGTACCAAACAAATCTAAATTTTTGGTTTTTCAACTTTGTTTCCCTCTTGTTAATGTCAAAAGAAATCAAATGGTCTTAGGCAAGAAAAGCAGCTTATGCATATATGTTATAGAAAATCATACAACAAAAGCTCTTTTTCTGCAAAGTTGGATTTTAGCATTTGAAAGTTTCTTAGCTATAAGCCACAAGAGGTCATGGTTTGAATAAATAAAGTGTTCCCTCATCAGTCCCACTAGGGGAAAAAATGCAATTCTCTGCATCTGACCCATAGGAGCAGGGAGCAGCCACCGTGTGGCACCTGGGGAGCAGTTAAGGGTTCAGTGTCATGCTCAAAGACACCTCAACATGGTTTCTGCTGGACCGAGGTAAAGTGATATTTAAACTGCCAAGAGGTGTTACAAACCACTGCATGAAGTAGAGACTAAAAATGGCAATAAATCTTTTGACATAGTTTTTGATGAATTAAGAAAGATTTACGTTGATACTGACTTTCACTATCTTTGCTCCAAGTTCAGATTCGGAGATAGCAGAGAATTTTATCTGGCACGTTATGTTGTACATGTTGTATAACTTCTTACTCAATATTTTGGGTTACTGATTTGTATCAATACAGTAACCAATATAACTTTATCAATATGCAACCATCCTTTTTTGAACCAGTAGAAACACTAAAGAAGCTGAACTATCTGCATTAGTAATGGTTTTTGGTGGTGCCTGGTGCTGGCTGAGTGGTGTGGTACCTGAGTTTGGTTGTGGTCAGTTCGGTCTTCTTTCTTTGCCAGCCTGCCTCTCCCAACTCTTTTTCAGCCCCAGAACCAGCACTGATGTTGCCACTAGAAGGTGCTCCGCCACTGTTAAACTCCTCCACCCCTCGTTCTTGGTTGGTGACATTACACATTGACAGGGAGGATGGATGGAGCACTGTGTAGTCCCTTGTCCTACCCCGCCCTGCCCCACTGCCAGTTGTCTTACTATGCCCGTCAGATGTGACTTTGGCAAGATCAGCACCAAATACACTGTTGGTGTAGCTACTGGAGTCCGAGGCTTTGCCAGAGCCCTGTTTGTTGGGCCTCCTGTAGGTCCGACAATTGGAGTTTCTAACAAGTGAGGATGAGGAGGTCTGAGAATGGTCCTCTGCTTCGGAAGGCTCCAGTGAAAAATCTAAGTCACTCCCTAAATCCTCACTTGGGCTTTGCAGCCGCGGTGGAGGCGGGACTTTCTCTTCCCTGGTGTGGCCTAGACCTAAGCTCTGTCCAAGGCTGTTGCTGCTAGCTGTGACCAATGTTGATTGCCAGAGGGTAGAGGGTGGGTTGAGGGGTTCTTGGCTGGGTGATGGTAAGTGCAGACCCATGATGGCATTCCAGGCATCATATGTTGAGTCTGTCTTAGACTCAGTCTTGAGTGTGATGGTCTGGGCTAAGGGTTTCTTGTCACTTTCTGAGGCATTTCGATACCAGGAGTAGCTGTGCTGCTTCTCTGATGAGGAGGAGCTCTGCTGTGACTTTCCTATGAGACAAAGGGAGATAATCTGGTTACTTTGAAACAAGGACCATCTATTCTCACATGAACAATTTGAGGCCGGCCAAATTCCAATTTCATTGTGCTTACACAAAGATAGTTATTGAATATTGAATATGTATGTAGGTGATAAGATCAAACTTCACAATGATAAAATAATTTCAATATTTATTCTCATGACATTTATCAATATTCAAACCCATCATCTGACATTAATTTTCCTTATCTAACATGGCCGTTCTGGTTGAAAAAGATAAGATAAACCATCAGTGTTAGACTGTATCAGTTCCCACTTTTTCTCTGGTATTCATTAATAATAGCAATGATAGTAATAATCCATCCATCCATCCATCGTCAACCGCTTATCCGGTGTCGGGTCGCGGAGGTAGCAGATTTCAGCCGGGACCTCCAAGCTTTCCTTTCCCTTGCAACATCCACTAGCTCTGATCGGGGGATGTCAAGGCGTTCCCAGGCCATTGTGGAGATATAATCCCTCCATCTAGTCCTTGGTCTACCCCGTGGCCTTCTCCCAACTGGACGTGCCTGAAAAACCTCCTTTGGGAGGCGATCAGGTGGCATCCTTACTAGATGCCCGAACCACCTCAACTGGCTCCTTTCTATTTAAAGGACCAGTGGCTCTACTCCGAGTCCCTCACGTATGTCTGAGCTTCTCACCCTATCTCTAAGGGAGACACCAGACACCCTCCTAAGAAACCTCATCTCAGCTGCTTGTATCCGTGATCTTGTTCTTTCAGTCATGACCCAGCTTTCATGGCCATAGGAGAGAGTGGGCACAAACATTGACCGGTAGATTGAAAGCTTTGCCTTCTGGCTCAGCTCTCTCTTGGTAACAATGGTTTGGTAAAGGGAGCGCAATACTGCTCCAGCAGCTCCAATTCTCTGGTCCAACTCATGCTCCATTCTCCCCTCACTTGAGAACAAGACCCTGAGATACTTGAACTCCCTCTCTTGGGGTAAGGACTCATTTCCTACTCAGATTGGACACTCCTCTGGTGTCCTGC
>OMLC01101624.1:0-12035 GCA_900302585.1 Regalecus glesne | reverse complement strand
ATTAGATTTGATTCATTTTTCTTTATGCATGCCCAATAAATAATCCAGGTAAGAGAATCACAAAAAAGGTAGATCAACAGTCATCCTCAGTCTATCAGACTGAGGATGACTTTAAGTGACTAAACATTTCTGAATAAACTTCTTATCCAGTTGAACCAATTCACCTTTTTTGTGAATTTTAAAATTCCTTTTCTCACTTGGTGCTCCGATTAGCCAATGTATTTCAGTAGCCTTACCCTACTTTCAGCTAATCAGCAATGACTAAAGTGATTGAGCACTGAGCCCCAGATATGCCTCACAACAGAAAAGTGTTCCCTTTTCCTCTATTCAGATTGTGATTTTAAACAGACATGGTAAAATACAGTTTTCTGCTATCCAGACTATTTACTGATTCATTTCATTTTGATTTGCCCTCCCTCCCTGCATTTACAAAGTACACCTCTCTGGTCTCACCCCATGCTTTTGGAATGAGAAGTGAAATTGATGAGCTGCTGTCATCTTTGGGAGTAGGAGGAGTGCTCAAAGAACTATTAAAAAAGGTCGGATTTGCTTTGTGTCAAGAGCACTCCAAAGTTTTCAGAGAAATAAAAAGTACTGATCACCAACTTTGTATCCTGCTACCATTCACACTTTTTCGACACCATGTGTGGATGTTTACCTGTGCCCAATCCTCTCCTTGTGTTTTTTCAAAGCCTTCTCTGCGATGTCCTGAGTAGCAAACTGAACAAAGGCTTCACCAGTGCTCCTGCCCTGGTAGTCCATGGGTAGTGTGATGCCATTAGGCACTATCTCTAAGCCTACAAAAACACAGATTAGACTTTATACCATCGGTTTATTTGTAGACTATGTCTCTTGATGCATGCTCAATAATCCAGGTAAGGGAATCACAAAAAGAGGTGAATCGGTTCAACTGGATCTAAAGATGTCGCCTGTTTGAGTGAAAAATTGTTTCTGAATAAACTTCTGATCCAGTTGAACCATTTCACCTCTTTTTGTAGACTATGTCATATTATAGACCTTATTATATCCTTATTCCACTTTTTCAGGCGTCAATTCTCAAATCTTTCTTGATTAGAAACATCAAAGTTATGATTATTCGACTTCTTAAATCAACAAGATAGTGAGATGACGGGTGTGCTTCCAAAACTCATCTTCAATAACAACTTCATGTACTGTGTATTAAATTGGAATGTCTGCTAACCTCTTCCTAGAGTTTTCGGTCTGAATCCCAGATAAAAGTCAAATGGATATATAGTTTGACAAAAGAGACAGAGAGGGGAGTAGTGGGGACACTACACACCAGAGAAGAACTGGACGATCTCCTCCTTGCTGCAGCCAAAGGGGAGGCCCCGGAGCCGAACTAAACCCTCCCCCTCGGGCTCCGGACACCCTGGACCCGTGTGTTTAAGAACCCAGTCCATCTCCACACTGTTGGATTTAAACACTGACAGATAGGCAGAAAGACAGAAAAACCATTAAACACACAGTCAAAGGGTGAAATTAAAAGACCAAAAAAACAATTTCATCATTATCTTGTGAGACTTAAGATTTTCTAAATATTCCCTACACCTCCATTTAAGACTGGATCTCTTCATATTTGTGAGACGGGAGAGGTCTATTTTACATCACGATAGGTGACAGATCAAATAATGGTCTAATGTTGTGGGGTGGATACGTACTTAGATGGAGGTTGGAGGATTAAGGCTAGGTGTCCTTTGATGCCAACAGTGAGTTCAAACCTGCTCCCTCTCACTCATCAGTTCCCGAAGCGAGAGCTCTAACCCTGAGCTACCGCGGCCCCCTGGATCTCTTCATATTTGCACTAATATGCCGTGACACAATGGTAACAACTAATAGACGATTAATTGACGGATATTAATATAGCTTTTTCTTAGTCCAATGACCACTCAAAGTACTTTAGACTATATGCCTCACATTAATCAAGCATGGGGGATTAAGGCCAGACGCCCTTAACCTGATGCTCCACGGTGGGATCGAACCCACTATATTTGACTTTGAGGTTGGTGCTTTACCACGTTGCTACAGTAGCTGTAAATGATGAATAAAGTCTCCCTGTGTCTCCCACAGACATGCTTTCTCATTGGATTTCTCTCCCACCTTCTACGTATCTGTGTCCTAGTGTCTCTCGATCTTTCTTCACTGCAATCTTGAGGTCTTCCTCAGTCTCCACCTCTACAAAGGCCTCTCCACTGGGCCGTCCTTCCCTGGTGTAGGTGAAGTGGATACTGTTCCCACCATTGGCTATCTTACAATCTGGAAAATCCCAATCATACACAATGAGACCAGACAGTAGCAGTAGTAATAGTTGGAGCAAAACTACCACAAGTACTTATGTAGCAGTAGTGATAATGTAGTTGTTGTACCAGCAGCGGTCATAGTTGTTGAACAAACACTATTAGCAGTAATAGTAGAAAGAGGCAATATTAGGAGTAATACCACCAGGAGCAGAAGTAGTAGTAGTAACAGCACTTTTGAACAGTAGTAGCAGCAGCAATAATTATAATAGTAAAATATGGGCACAGTAGAGTAATCATGTTCTGAGGCCTCTTACTTGCCTGGACAAACACAGAGGTGTGGTGAAAAGTTCAGTGCTATTTATTAAGGCAATAATGCATCGCTGGAGTGATTTTATTAGCCACTGGAGTAACACTGGCAGCAATAAGTGAATCAGCTGGAGTTCAGGTACCAGAGTTACAGTATTTCAGGAGTTAGAAGTAGTGGTGTTGTAAGCTAGTGTGTAGTCCTGATCAGATGAATGTATGTTACACGGCTTTAATTCTGGGGCTTTATATCTATTCTAAAGGAAAGCATTTAATGATGCTGAAATGAGGTCACTTCAATGCCTCAGGCTACGGTCACACGTCCACAAAATTAACAGGTGAATATTTGCCTGACATTCACCTCTATCCTATGTGAGCAAATGATGAATAAAACATTTGCCCCTGGTGGGGGAAGAGATCTGCGTCTTGGCTTCGCCTGGATTTCCATTTTGGTGAACTTTGACCAGTGAATCCACAGCCTCAACCAATAGCAAAGAAGTATGTGTGTGGCTGACCCAACTTGGCTGTAGTTTTCTTAGTGAGCCAGGATGGAGACTGATTGTTGCCGTGTCTAACCAGGCGGTATTATAGGACACTGCCCAGGGAAACAACAAACCGCCCCACAAGAGAGATGCTGCCTGGCTGGCAGTGAGTTAGGAGACAGGAGCTGAATGTAAATAAACGGAAAATAAATATCAATTCATTTTTGTGGTATACAAATATAACTTGTGCACCAAAGTTATTCCTCCATATTTGTCCACAAAACTATGACAACATATCTTGATGCACGCTCAATAATCCAGGTAGGGAAATCACAGAAAGAGGTGAATCTGTTCAACTGGATCAGAACGACAACATATATGAGAGACTTACTTGAAAACTTATTGTTTTCTGAGCTTCAGTGTCCCTCTTCACATCATAAAACCCAACAACTACTTAGAGCGGCCGTTAGACTAAAAAGCGCAATAAAGCACAAGTCCATTTATCATTTTACTCATGTGACAAACAACCACAACTACTCAAACAGACCACAAACCAGCAAACTGGTTTCCATGTATGCCACATCATGTACTGCCCATATCCAGCACAATATAGGCATTTTGCCTCAGCAGGCAATGGTCATTTGCCTGCATTATCACGTGTGACCATAGCCTAAATCAATGGTCATTACTTTATGGACTTCTTGTTTACTTTTTTTTGCATTGAACAAGTCACAAATGAGTGGATTATCTATCCAGTTCAAACTGAATTGTTGTAGATTGTTTCTGGAGTTAAAAAACAAACCAAGAAACTCCTCAATCCAACCACAGTGTATGACGGCATGATGCAATGCATTAAGGCTTTACAGTGGATCGCTTTTATCTCGTCTTAAGCCCAAACGTTCATATGACATCTTACTTCTTTTTCATTCCACCATTTATGTTAACAAATACATGACTCTTTCTCTTATGTAGTTAGTTATCAAGTTCAAACAACCACAACAGAGGGGCCGGCATAGCCCTGGAGATAGGACAGTCATCTAGAAATGGAGATTGGCGGGTTGCTCTCCAGGCCCAGCAGGAAGCAGGTCAAGGTGTCCTTTACCAAGACGTCGAACCCCTAACTGTTCCCTTGGCCCTGCAGTGGGACTCGCTGCTCCCACACAATAGGTGGGTTAAATACAAAGAACCAATTCTACCTGGCTTGGCCAATAAAACTATCGATGCGACATCCTGCTGTCAAACAACAATGGGTGACACTCATGTCTTAACTTCCTGATTTTGGTTTCTAATTAAATCTGTATGTTTTGTATTTATCAATGTGAAGTGAACTGGAGCAAAAGAAGAATTAACACTGCTGTGGGGTCTGCTCTGGGCTGTTTAGAAGGTAATGCGTGTATGAGGCTATATGTGTTCTGTCATAGCTTACTGGATATTCTAAAATGTTCCATTAACATTCAAAATTCAAGAGAATACATGATCGCAGTCCAAAGATGAAGATATTGGATCTACATGAGCCATGCTAACTAAATGTTTGACAGCTCAACGTTCAAATCAAATGATAGTGTTGTTAAAACTCCTTGGCTGAAAGAGTCTGGTACAACCTCAATGTACCTGAAAAGAACCGGGAAACTTCATCCAACGAGCAGGACCAGGGCAGACCTCTGATCCGCACCACGTAACCCTCATCAGCCATGCCCTCTCTGCTGCCACCAAAAGGATAGGAGGGGAAGAACACAGAGGAGAGGAAAAAAGAGGTTGGGAGGAAAATGGACAAAATTAAACGTTCCTAAGGGAAACTTCAACCAAAGAATTGGGATTCTATCCAATTTCGGTCATGATATGCACAAGCCACTATGAATCTGTAGTCTACATAAAATGTGCAGTCTATATGCCATGATATGTAGAGTCTACTGTGTATCCACTGTGTAGTTTTTGTTTTTTTATCTGCCGGTCCTGCTTTCCACTGTGCTGCTACAAGATTGCCAATTTCCCCCCGTGGGACTACTAAAGGAACATCTTATCTTATCTATTGTGGGATATATAGTATAGCAGGGGTCGACAACCCTGTGGATGTCCTGAACCAAACAAAAACACAGACCCATGTGCCAGTTCCTTTTCATAAGAGGACAATGTTACATGTTGCAATTGGTCCCCGCATTGTGGGGAAGGACATGGACTAAGATAGAGCTTGGAGGATGGCAGCTGGATGCCCTTCCTGTTACCCCACAGTGGGTTTGAACCTGTAGCTCCTGACTTTTCAATTCCTGAAACAAGCACTCTGCCACTGAACTACAGTGGCCCCTAGTTTTCCTCATGAGCATTTATCTATATACTGCGGGTGCTCGTCTCCCACACTAGATTCTGCAGGCCAACAGATCTGTGCCACACACTGTGTTATTTGTGAAAATGTATGAAAATAACTAGACGGAAAAAAGAAAATTAATTCAATCTTATTGTTTAGGTGTGACCCATGTTTGTCATCTGGTAATCACTGCTGGAGGTGAAGCATTGTTTATATCCCCTCTCTGGTCAAGAGTCACCCTGAATACCAACCCATCTTTCTATACAGCAGTTTGCTTGTATCTTGGGTTTTCAGTCATATCTGTAATGCTCCTCTCTACAGCTCTCTCAGAAACATGGGCATTACTTTGATCTTGTTGGTAATCATTTCTTTGTTTGGTCACCCATCAAATAGGACTTTCTTGCCGTGAGGCAACAATGCTAACCACTGTGCCAAACGTAGCTATGCTCTTACTACTGCTGTAGTTCTGGGGTCCTGGGCACATCAGATGGAGGGGTACAATAAAACCACGTCAGTTGTTTATGCTCCCTTGTTGTCAAAAATAATAGTTTACTTTGACACAAGTTATATCAGTATCATTTTAAATAGAATTGTTTATTAAGTTCGCCATTAGGGGATAGTTTATATTCCAAATATTTTCAATAAAAAGAAAAGATGCTAAAAAATATCTAAGTGCTTGGTTGCCGACTTCATAAGCGGTTTATATGTAGTGATACGTATTATACTGTGTATGTGTTGATGTGTATTATATATCATGCATGTATTATACAATATGTATATGCAGTGATAAGTGTATGTGTAGATATATGCATGTGTATATCGTGCGTGAGGTCCATTTTAACATCAGGATAAGTCCCTGCATTGTGTGGGTGGACATGGAGTTTGATGGAGCATGGGAGATTTAGGCCGGATGGCCTTCCTGATGATATACGGTGGGTTTGAACCCTTCAACCTCTTGCTTATCAGCTCCTGAAGCATGCACTCTACCAATGAGTTATGACAGCTCCCAAATTATACACTGTGTGTAGGAAGTGATATGTATTACATACTGTGTATATGCAGTGAAATCCACTGGCCTTGGTCACGTAAAAATAAAACATTTCACTTTCTTTCATGTATAATCTAATGTCAATATGTACTAGTATGTACAATACACTGTAATAATAAACGTTTTGTAAAAAAATGCTTTACTTTAAATAAATTAACTCAAAAAAGAACCTGCATAGCATCCCATATTACAGTACTCAGCAAAACTCAGGTAACACACTTCAATTATATGAAACAAAAATCAATCTTATCCTGATGTTAACACACAAGACACAACATCTGCAGGGTGTGTGCGTCATAAATTCCCGTCTTTCTCAGAAAAGTATTACTGATAACTCATATCTATGTTGAACAAGAGGGAACTCCTACTCAAAATAAAAATAAAAAGCTGCCAAACCATATCTTATTTCCTAATAGAATAATGTGAAGTAAATCTTAAGTGCCCCAATATAAGATATGGCGTCACCCAGCACCCCACTCTACCCAGCATTTATGAGATGGTGGAGCTGCCTTCATCCAATTAAATAAGATCAGTCTCCTCGCCAGCAATTATAGGAGAGCTATTACTTTACTTTAATACGATACACTGTAAACATATTTTAAAATGTATTATACTTGTCCGTTGTATCGTATTCGTTATATATGCATACCATGTCAATATAGTTTCTCAATCAACCTTTTTCAATAGATGGCATGTTGTCTGTATACCACGTTTATCAGAATGGTCATGTACTATTATGATACTGTAGTAGGTTACGTTTAGATAGCCTTTGCAGACTGAACATGGTTTACATGGGTAGGTTATATACAATAAATGATCCCTACTTGCATTAGAAAAAAGGTTTGAAAGAGCAAAAGCACAAGAACAAACATTTCCCGCGATAAAAGGGAAGAAACCTCAGGAAGTGAATCTGAAAAGGGACACCCTCTTCTGGGACAAAAAAAAAAGTTAGCCACAGCTGGGTGCGAACGGAGTCAGAAAACAACGCACTCAAATAAGGTGCCTTAATGCATGCTGTAGTAGTAACTTGTACTACTACGTGGTACCGTACTTATTGTGGTAGTCAACTAAAGTAGTAAAACACACTGTGTGGTACATTATCAGGTCGTACGCTATCGGTAGCTTCGAGCCAAGGCAGCTTATCACTGCGGGAACAGCTCATATCCGCTTTACAGTTTGAATGAGTGGTTCTCACAAAACGAGCAAGGGAGACTTGCAAAAGTCCATTCCTCCAAAACAAGAGCCCCGCACCCTGAAGCAAACATTCAATGTAGATGTGGTGAAAACTCGTCAGATAAGTCAATAACTTATCATTTCATAATACAATACCTTAAGAGTTTTAAAAGAATCTGGAGAAGAGCGGCGTGTTTCCTCGACAGGCAGACAAAGACACACAGGCCTCACAGACATAAACCACGGCCCAGGCCGGACAATCTAGACATTAACCAGGTTACATATTAACACAAACATCATTCCCTCATGTAAAACACCAGAAATCCGTTAAAACGAAGGGATATTTTTACCTTGAACAGAAATTCGATGTTTTCTTTTTCGGCGTGGCGCTTCTCTTGCCCGGGTCCCCTGCTACTCCTACTGCGCAGACGCGCGATTTTCTCTGCTTCCGGAAGCCGGCGGATATGTGACGTCACCAGCAGACAGTTGAGAAACTGCAAGATGATAAAATAAGATAAGATAAAATAAGATATTCCTTCATTAGTCTCACAGGGGGGGGTTTACGGTGTTACAGCAGCAGAGTGGACATAACAATAAAAGAGGCCTAAAATATAAAGTATGATTTACAACGTTAATTCAAACAAGGGAGAAATATGAACAGTATATGCTGTGTGCACAGAAAAACAGACTCAGAAGTTAACTAAATGGTATGAAATCCAGTTATTCATCTTATGAATTTGGTCTGATGGAGGCGTAATGCTGGTAAGTAGTAGTTATAGTAGTAGTAGTAAAAAAGTGTCACCTTTCCAACTAGTCAGTTGGTCGAGTTTTGTATGTTGGGAGCATCATGACTGGGTTTCCATGACTGAGCAGTTACTCACAAGTCTAAGATCACCACGCAAACTGCCAAGAGTTGACTGGAACGCAAAGCCACTTCAAACATCACCGTTAGTGCACCATGGAACTGTGGGCCAGTGGAAAGGTGTTCTCTGGAATGATGAACCACACTTGACTCCCCAGCAGTGTGATGGGCCAGTCTGGGCTTGGCAGATGTCAGGAGATTACTACCTGCCTGGATGCAAAGTTCCAGCCATAAAGTTTGCTGGAGGATAAATAAAGGTCAGGTGCTGGTTTTCATGGTTTGGGCTCCATCCCTCATTTCCAGTGGAGGGAAATGACGAGACCCGGATATCCTGAAGAATTGTGTGCCTTCAATGTTGTCAGGTTTGATGAAGCCATGACAATGCTGCCACGTACGAAGTGAGGTCCATGAAGCACAGGGCTTGTACACATGATGGGAGGCCTGGACTGGCCTGCAGAGAGCCCTGACCCCAGCCTCATCCCAAGCCTGTGGGATGGGGTCCTCACCAATGCTCTTATGGCTGAATGAGAGCGAAACCCTGCAGCCATGTCCCAAATGCTATCGGAAAGCCGTTCCCGAAGACTGGAGGGTGTTAAAGCAGGGAGACCAAGTCCATATGAATTCTTGTGGTTTTGAAATGACCTGTTCACAACCACATATTGTATTGATGCTCAGCTGCCCACATACCTTTGTCCATGCAGTGGTGTGCATGCAGCATTTACGTGCTGTCCACTCACCATTTGTATATGTTACGTGTAGAAGAACGTACCAACCACCGACGCCTCCATGATGACTTTTCCGTGGGGGCTGTCTGTGTAGCTCCTCCTGCGGAAGCGAGTTTCGCGCCAGTTTTCGAAATCCTCCCGGCATCGCTCAGTTTCATCTCGGCAGACAGAAGGCGCGTATCTGTTGTTTGCGGTCCGACTAGATAGAGAATGGCTTCACCGCCGAAAAGAAGATGTTCCAGTCCCGCCCTGGACGACAGCTTCCAGAGAACGGTGAAGAAGATTTCCATCGAGGGAAACATCGGTGAGCTCCACAGCCTGATTCGCCTCTCCGTGCTTTCTGATCGGCCGGAGGTCGAACCTCATCCCGGTGTAATGTATTGACTTCCTGCCGCTTTTCAACATGTTGAAAATCCTCCAGCAGGCTGTTGATTTGTTAGTTCATCTGTCGACACTAAGTCAGTAGCAGCGAATTTGTAGTCTGTTCAAAATTTGAATTTAGTGACTAGAGCGATATCCCGCCCAACGATGGACGAATGGCGCCATATAGACTTCTGTCATCGCTATTGTGACGAAAACGTACAACTTAAATCCAACTGAGCGCTTCTGCGCTGCATTAAACAGCGTCTCCGATTGAATCTCATTCACTGTGTTTCTCTCCTCTTCAACCATGGACAACTAGGCAGAGTTTGGCGGGGATATGTTGTATAGTGACGTCCATGGAGGCTGTTGGAGGATGTTTTTTTCTTGGCTGTGTGTCTAGAGTGCTGCTGCACGGCTCATAGTTGTGACCGTGTGGAAAGACCACAGACTGTTAAAGCTGGAAGCAGACTCGGAACACTGCAGGGTGTTGTGGAGTCTCACTGCATGCGGAGATCTGCAGCGTCTCCGTCCACCTGATTCTGGATCTGCGCCTTAGACGTGCATGTGATGTGATATCCAGAATCCCCCATCTGTGGGCCGTAGGTCTGATCCCGCCCAGACTGACTCATCCTCTGCCGATGAGGTCGCTATGCTCTCAGCATTCGTAAGGCTGGACATGTGGCACTAAAGAGACCTGTTTTGTCGATGTTCAGTCTTCTTCCTTTGTTTCTGTGTATTTGTGTGCTGTAGCTGCCGGTAAGTCGACTTTTGTGCGCCTCCTGGAGGCGGCATCACAGGAATGGGATGTGATTCCAGAGCCCATCGGCAAGTGGTGCAACGTCCAGAATGACAACCAAGACATTTACCAGGTACCGTGTCTGAGCAGCCGCCGTGTCTACTCTAGGAGTCCAAGCAGCGAAGCTCAACCTTTTGTCTTGTGATTTTTCTCTGCTCTCTAAAAATAGCTGGACAACAACCGCAAAGCTGAAAAACACCAATTTTCAGGTGCTTTGTAAATTCCACCCACTACTCCCATCGGCCCAAGGTTGACCTGTAACAGTTGATGTGTTCTCTCGTTTCCCTCATGGCTTTGTGTTGTGGTGTCAGACTGGTAAATGCACTTGTTCTTACATAGTGCTTTTCTAGGCTAGAGACCACTCTGGGCACTTTGCAGTGACTGCCTCGCATTCACCAAGCTACATAACGGATTCGAACCTGCAACGCCTGAGTCCCAGGCGTGGCCTCTCCCTACTGAGCCGCGGTAGCTCATAATGCTTTCATGGGTAGCAGCTCATGGCTCAGTGGTAGAGCCTCCAAGTCAGGTGTTGAAAGTTTGATATCACTGCAGGGTACAAAGAACCCTCAAGCCCAAATGCTCACTGCTCACTAAAGGCAGAGAACAAATCTAATTATATGTATTTATAATTAAAAAGAAATCTAATGTCTCTCAAGCCTCTACGGGTGATGGAAATGAGACCTAGCACAAACACCTCTATCTGCTGGGGATACTGTGGACACAGAAAGCCAAAGGGTCATAGAGAAATTGCAGAAATTCTACCTCATTCAGTCCTGGTGATTTAGTAGCCTTTACCAGATCTGAATCACCATTGGCCAATTATGTTTGTGGATACATGGAATTGGACTCCAGTTTAGTAGCTCTCAATATACATACACAGAATAACAACACAGCAATCTTTAGGATTATATGCGTGTGATGACTATACAGATGAAGCTGTTAACGTGAACTGTAAACTGGACAAAAGTACTTTAACACACAAAAGAGGTGAATCAGTTCAGCTGGATCAGAAGTTTATTAAGAAATGTTTCGTCACTCACCAGGTGACTTCTTCAGTCTGAGCTGAAGGCAAACATCCCCCTCCTTATAAACAGTACATTGATACCACACAACAATAGGCTGGGTTCATATGAGAGTTGGGTGATCAACTGACCATTCAGTGACAATGGGCACCATTCACAGAGGATTGGGGAATGTTTGTGATCACGGCATTGTAAGATGACAGATGTACTCTCAGGCCACCTCCACTATTCAAAGACGGTCGTTCCTGCGTCTCAGCTGTTCCGACACTCCCGCCACATACGGAATCACTACCGGTCTACGCTTTGGCTCCTCCCCTCCCTCCACTTGGCTGGAGCTCTGTCTGGGACCCTTCCTGGCTTTAACAAACGCCCAGTTAGGGTAACCACACTTAACCAGGGCCTGTTTAATATGGGACTTCTCTTCCTCCCCGGCCACTGCGTCCGTGGGGACGTTGTCAGCCCGGTAGTACAGAGTCCTAATGACTCCCAGTTTATGCTCCAGGGGGTGGTGGGAGTCAAACCGCAAGTACTGGTCCGTATGTGTGGGTTGCGGTACACGCTAACAAACAACCGCCCCCCAACACCAACCTTCACCTCACAGTCTAGGAAAGCCAATACGCCATCTTTCGCATCCTCCCTTGTGAATTTGATGTGGGCGTCCACTGAGTTAATGTGTTCAGTGAACTGTGGTACGTCCTGGG
>OMLC01101623.1:0-10004 GCA_900302585.1 Regalecus glesne | reverse complement strand
GAATGAGGATTAGTACCTCTAAATCTGAGACCATGGTTCTAAGCAGGACACCAGAGGATTGTCCAATCCGAGTAGGGAATGAGTCCTTACCCCAAGTGAGGGAGTTCAAGTATCTGGGGGTCTTGTTCTCAAGTGAGGGGAGAATGGAGCATGAGTTGGACTGGAGAATTGGAGCTGCTGGAGCGGTATCGTGCTCCCTTTACCAAACCATCGTTACCAAGAGAGAGCTGAGCCAGAAGGCAAAGCTTTTGATCTACAGGTCAATGTTTGTGCCCACTCTCTCCTATGGCCATGAAAGCTGGGTCATGACTGAAAGAACAAGATCACTTATACAAGCAGCTGAGATGAGGTTTCTTAGGAGGGTGTCTGGTGTCTCCCTTAGGGACAGGGTGAGAAGCTCAGACATACATGAGGGACTCGGAGTAGAGCCGCTGGTCCTACAAATAGAAAGGAGCCAGTTGAGGTGGTTCGGGCATCTAGTAAGGATGCCACCTGATCGCCTCTCAAAAGAGGTTTTTCAGGCATGTCCAGCTGGGAGAAGGCCACGGGGTAGACCGAGGACCAGATGGAGGGATTATATCTCCATACTGGTCTGGGAACGCCTTGAGATCCCCCAATCAGAGCTAGTGGATGTTGCAAGGGAAAGGAAAGCTTGGAGGTCCCGGCTGAAATCTGCTACCCCCACGACCCGACACCGGAACAGTGGTTGACGATGGATGGATGGATGGATGGATGGATGGATGTGTGGATGGATGGAGTATGTTATGTCCTAATGTGTTACCCGTAGTGCTATATGTAGACATGCGCATTACAATAAACTTAGCATTTGGTGTCAAGTATATGGTGTGTACGTTGACCTGAATATCTCACATGGTGTCAGAAGTTTTTTTTAAGAATGTAAGTTTTGCAATAAAATGGCGCCATCGCAGTTGGAACACCCCAAAATAGATTCGAGCACCTCTAATCTATTTTAAGACTTATTTAAGATTTATTTTACTTCAATATTCCGATGTCACGTAACGTTCATGTTGATGGTCCCCTCTCCGACCTGTCAGCAATGCAACAGGAAGGCTGGTTTCGCAACGGAGAGCAAGGCAGAGGAGCCAATAAGAGACCTGGGAGGACGGAGAAAACTAAGATCCGATCAAGGTACTGGACATATTTTCCAATTATATCGAAAAAAATAAGAGGATAGCCAGTTACCGTTTCAAACCAAGTAAATAAGAGCCGACTGAATGCTCCGATAACTCCTCGAAGGATGTAAGGCTAATTGTGATATATGCTAACCAGGACAATATGGATTCTTTTATCAGTCCAAGAATATGGCGATCGAGGAGTAGTGAGAGGTTAAGTAAGTCTTTTGGTCAAGGACACCTCAACATGCTATATACAGGACTGGGGAGTGATTCTGTAACCTTCCGATTGCAAGAGGACCGCTCTACCCACTGAGCTATGCCGCCCCCGAACAGAAAAGCTCATGAAACACCTCTTTAAAAGGCCCCAGAAATAGAGTTAACTCCAATAAGCTCCAATAAGCCAAATTCCTTTTGGCTTGATGCAGCCCATGTCCTCATCCACATCTGCCTCATAGGTCTTTGCGACCTGCGCTGTGGGGTGTGTGATTGTGGTCTCGACCGAAAGATCTGGGAGGAGGTCAATCTCCCAGAAGTGAGGATCGACTATCTGGAGAAAGTCTTTACCCTTCTGTTGGAGGATGTCTTTACTGCTGTAAAACCATACTTCCCCCCTGTGTGACTTATAAAGACATATATCATCTTATCTTCGGTCAGTGCTAACTATCTGCCATGGGCATGTTGGCAACTCGTGGGACATCATTGACTCTTTCTGCTGATCAATGGCATACTTGTAGCTGACTGTGCACTTGCCTACAAAGTCTATGATGTCGGCTCACATCCCTGGTCAGTACAGCGTGCCTGTAGCAGGCCTCGCTCCCTATGTGGCTTGAGTGTACCCTTGCTAACATCTCAGGACGCAGTGCTTTAGGGATTACAACCCTGTCTCCTCTTAACAGCACTCCATTTTGAACACTGAGCTCCTCCTTGTACGCCCAATACTCTCTCATTCCTAGTTCAGCCTCCTCTCTGAGGTCAGGCCAGCCCCTCAGTGTCACTGACTTCACTGCCTGGAGCCGCTCGTCTTTCTCTGTGTGCTGTTGGATTTGATTGGATTTGATTGGATTCTCTTGTTTGTGACATTGAGATAGCCTGGTTGGTGTGTTCTACATCCCTCTGTTCTATTTCCAGGCTGCAGACTGTGTGCACACCGAGCCTGGAGCTCGTGTGTGTGTCTCCCACCGTGGCCCTGCTAAGCTCATCACTCATTCACCTCCGGGCCGGGCTTGTATGCAACAGGCTGACCCTCCTGCAACAGGACACAGCCCAGGCAGTGCTGGCCAGAGTCACTCTGGATTGTCACCGCCTTTGTCACGGTGTAATAATGCAGCACAGGTGTTGTAGTCACCAGCTACTTCACTGCCACACTACATCCTTATCCATGAGCCTCCTCAGTGGCTCCAGATCTCCGAAAGCCGTGGTAGGAACTTGGCCAGGTATGTCACAAAGCCAACGAATCACTGCACGATCTTCACATCAGTAGGGGGGGTATGTCTATGATCGCCTTCCCTTTCTCCGGGGCAGCTATCCGTCCCTTTGCCGACAGAATGTGTCAGTGAAAGTGAACCCCAGGCACTTTGAACTGGAGCTTCTTTATGGTGAGCCTTGTTTGACCTGTCAACATCTGTCCATGAGGGCCAGCAGCTTGGCTTCATGGTAACGCCCTGCCTCTTCATCGCTATCCCCACAGCCCACGATGAGGATGTCGTCTGCTATGGGCTCCACTCCATTGAGTCCCAGTAGGAGCTCGTGTTGTTTCCATTGGTACACCTCTGGGGCCACCGAGACGTTCAAAAGGTTATCAAGCTGCTTGGTTCATCCAGTCTACACTGGAGAAAGGCATCCATCATGTCCACCAGGGTGAAGACCCTAGCCTTGGGGATCTTGTAGAGTATGTCTTCAAGAGTGGCCACGGTATAGTGTGACCGGAGCAGAGCCTGGTTGAGGTGCTTTGGATCGATGCATATCCGCAACGTGTCTGATTTCCTGATGTTCACCATTATGATCCAGTCAGTCGGCTGGATGACTGAAATAATGTGGCCCTCGGCCTCAGATTTCTCAAGATGAGCTTTCACTGCTGGATTCTACTGGTGCAGTGAAGACATCCTGGTACCTTTTGATAAGAGCCTCCCATTTCAAAGGCCCAGCCTGGGTACTGCTGTCGACTGCATTCAGACCTGCTGGGATGGTAAACTTCATAAGTCTGAGGCGCTTGCATGCAGACCCCGAAAGTAGGGGCTGCTGACCGCTGTTGACTATCTCAAACCCTAAGATGTGTGTGATGTCCCGCACAAGACACTATCCCGAACAGACCCATGGAGGTCATCAATTGACCTGAGTAGAGCTGGAGCTTGGTGCTGCTTGGCATGAGTTTGTCTTGTGGTGCGATTCGCATCTGATCTTTCAGGCTCGTGACATCACACGTGGCTCCTAAGTCTAGCAGGCATATTTGCTCAATGCCATTCAGTTGGAGAGCGACAAACCACTTTTTTCCTTAGGCGCCTACGACCCCGATGCATTCTGTTGAGAAGAGATCATCTCCGCTACCTTCTGTCTCCTGGACTAGTGTTGGATGTTCCATGGAGTGCATACGCCCAGGTGCCTCTAACCCCCTGGTTTTCATGCAAACATGAGCAAAGTGGTTAGCTGTACCATAGGCTTTACACACCTTCCTGTAAGCAGGACATTGCCCTCGTGCTCTCTCATGTGGCACACCGCAGTATCTCCATGTAGAGACACTCGCTGTGGTTGGGGTTGTGGCCGGACTGTACTTTCTCTGCTCTGTGCCATGGAGATTTTTTTTGGATAGCTGTCTGAAAGTTGCATTGACGTTGTCCATATGTGGCCTTTATTGTTCCATGGAACTCAGTGTCATGTCGGCATATATCCATCCA
Source organism: Regalecus glesne (assembly GCA_900302585.1). Lineage (NCBI taxonomy): Eukaryota > Metazoa > Chordata > Actinopteri > Lampriformes > Regalecidae > Regalecus > Regalecus glesne. The sequence goes on along the minus strand of OMLC01101623.1, from coordinate 5,977 downwards.
TCCATCCATCCATCCATCGTCAGCCGCTCATCCGGTGTCGGGTCATGGAGGGAGCAGATTTCAGCCGGGACCTCCAAGCTTTCCTTTCCCTTGCAACATCCACTAGCTCTGATTGGGGGATCTCAAGGCGTTCCCAGGCCAGTGTGGAGATATAATCCCTCCATCTGGTCCTCGGTCTACCCCGTGGCCTTCTCCCAGCTGGACGTGCCTGAAAAACCTCTTTTGGGAGGTGATCAGGTGGCATCCTTACTAGATGCCTGAACCACCTCAACTGGCTCCTTTCTATTTATAGGACCAGTGGCTCTACTCTGAGTCCCTCACATATGTCTGAGTTTCTCAGCCTATCTCTAAGGGAGACACCCTCCTAAGAAACCTCATCTCAGATGCTTGTAACAGTGATCTTGTTCTTTCAGTCATGACCCAGCCCATGGCCATAGGAGAGGGTGGGCACAAACATTGACCGGTGTATCGAAAGCTTTGCCTTCTGGCTCAGCTCTCTCTTGGTAACAATGGTTTGGTAAAGGGAGCACAATATCCCTCCAACAGCTCCAATTCTCCGGTCCAACTCATGCTACATTCACCCCTATCTTGAGAACAAGACCCCGAGATACTTTAACTCCCTCACTTGGGGTAAGGACTCATTCCGTGCTCGGATGGGACAATCCTCTGGTGTCCTGCTTAGAACCATGGTCTCAGATGTAGAGATACTAATCCTCATTCCAGCTGCTTCACCCTCAGCTGCAAACTGATCCAGTGAGTGTTGGAGGTCAGAGACCGATGATGTCATCAAAACCACATCAACTGCAAAAAGCAGTGATATAATTCTAAGTTCACTGAATTGCAACCCCTCTCTTCCATGACTATGCCTGGAGATCCTGTCCATGAAGATCACAAACAGGATAGGTGATAAGTAGCGCCCCTGGTGGAGACCAACACCTACTGGGAAAGAGTCTGAATTACTACCCAGAACTCTGACACAACTCTCACTTTGGGCATAGAGAGATTGGATGGCCCTGAGTAGTGACCCTATTATCTTATACTCCCACAGAACTTCCCACAATATATCCCGGGGGACTCTGTCATAAGCTTTCTCCAGATCTACAAAACACATGTAGACTGGATGGGCATACTCCCAGGCCCCCTCCAGGATCCTTACAAGTGTAAAGAGCTGATCTGTTGTTCCACGACCAGGATGGAATCCACATTGTTCCTCCTCAATCTGTGGTTCTACTATTGGCCGGACCCTCCTTTCCAGCACCTTAGAATAGACCTTTCCAGGGAGGCTGTGTAATGTGATGCCTCTGTAATTACCACACACCGTCTGGTCCCCTTTTTTGAACACTGGGACCACCACCCCTGTCTGCCACTCTTTAGGCACTGTCCCAGAATTCCAGGCAATGTTGAAGAGACGTGTCATCCGTGACAGTCCCTCAACACCCAAAGCCTTCAGCATTTCTGGACGGAATTATCCCTGGGGCTTTACCACTGTGGTGTTTCTTTACTACCTCAGTGACCTCCTCCAGGGAAATTGATGTTGATCCTCCATCTTCCTCCAGCTCTGTCTCTATTCTAGAGGGTGGGTTAGTTGGGTTCAGGAGTTCCTCAATGGGTTCCTTCCATCGTCCCATTACCTCCTCAGTTGAGCTCAACAGTGTCCCATCCTTACTATAAACAGATTGGACAGTTCCCCGTTTTCCCCTCCTGAGGTGCCAGACAGTTTTCAGAAGCGCTTTGGTGCTGACATAAAGTCCTTCTCCATGGCTTCCCCGAACTCCTCCCACACTCGCTGCTTTGCCTCTTTCACTACTGAGGCTGTCGTCCTTCTGGCCTGTTTGTACCTTGCAACTGTCTCTGGAGTCTCCCGTGATAACTTATTCTGTAAGGCCTTCTTCTTCAGTCGGACAGCTTCCCTAACTGCTGGTGTCCACCAGGGTGTTCGTGGGGTACCACCCCTCGAGGCACCTATGACCTTGAGACCACAGCTCACAGTTGCAGTTTCAGTAATGGAAGCTTTGAACATAGCCCACTCTGGTTCAATGTCCTCAACCTCTACAGGGATACCAGAAAAGCTCTGCAGTAGGTGGGAGTTGAAGGTCTTCTTGACAGAGTCCTCTTCCAAGCGATCCCAGGTCACCCGCACTATACGTTTGGGCTTACCAGGTCTGTCCTGAGACTTCCCTCTCCACCTTACCCAACTCACCACTAGATGGTGGTCAGTTGACAGCTCTGCTCCTCTCTTCACCCGAGTGTCTAAAATAAGTGGCATTAAATCACATGATACAATTACAAAATCTATCATTGATTTTTTCCCCTAAGGTGCTCGGGTACCATGTACACTTATGAACATCCTTATGTTCAAACATGGTGTTTGTTATGGACAATCCATGACTAGCGCAGAAGTCCAACAATAAAGCACCACTTGGGTTCAAATCAGGGAGGCCGTTCTTCCCAATCACACCCCTCCAAGTGTCTCCATCATTACCCACATGTGCATTGAAGTCTCCCAGTAAAATTATAGAGTCCCCTACAGGAGCTCCATTCAGGACTCCATCCAGGGTTTCCAAGAAGGTTGAATACTCTGATATACTGTTTGGTGAATAGGCACAGACAACAGTCAGAGTTTTTCCTCCCATAATCCTAAAGCGCAGGGACATGACTCTCTCATCTACTGGGTTAAATTCCAATACAGTGGCCCTAAACCGGGGTCTTAAGAGAATCCCTACACCTGCCCGGCGTCTCTCACCTTGGGCAACTCCTGAATAGTATAAAGTCCAACTCCTATCTAAGACCTTGGTTCCAAATCCGATGCTTTGAGTAGAGGTGAGCCCCACCAGATCTAATTGGTACCGTTCCACCTCCCACACAAGCTCTGGCTCCTTATCCCCCAAGGAGGTGACATTCCACATCCCTAATCCTAGCTTCCTTTGCTTGGTTCTGGTCCGCTGAGACCCTTTGCCTTCACTGCTACCTGTCTGGCAGTGCACCCGACCCCACTGGTTCTTCCTGTAGGTGGTGGATCTACAGGATGTAAAATTGTCCACGTTGCTTTTTCGGGCTGAGTCTGGCCGAACTCTGTGGTAAACTCAGCCACCAGGCCCTCGCTGATGGGCCCTCCTTCTGAGCCTGGCTCCAGACGAGGGCCCCGGGCTTCCTCCGGGTAGGGTAACATCACTTCTTTTTAGATCTTTCATGGGGTTTTCTTGAACCATTCTTAGTTTGGTCCCTCACCAGAGACCAATTTGCCATGGGAGACCCTAACCGGAGCACAAGGCTACAGACAACATAGCTCTCTGGATCGTAGAGACACTCAAACCTCTCCACCACGATAAGGTGATGGTTCCTCAGAGAGGAGAGACTGTCACAGTAATATGAATTTAACGAGTGCATATATTGATCTCTGCATCAGCCATTGACAGGTAGGATTGAACTTAAGCAATGTTTTGTTAGTGAAAAAACACAGTCTTGGTGATTTCTTTTACATGCTTTTCTAAAGAAACGATTGGATCAAACGTAACACTGGGATTTTTGGTTGACATACCTTGTAAATTACAGAATGCAGGGGTATCGGAATGGAATTTTAGCCTTAGGAGAGGTCAGAATGGGAACAAAAGCTTCAGCCAGGGAAATACACAAAGCCTTCAGGTACTCAGAATTCAATTCGCCATGGGAGACCCTAACCGGAGCACAAGGCTCCAGACAACATAGCTCTCGGGATCATAGAGACACTCAAACCTCTCCACCACGATAAGGTGATGGTTCCTTGGAGAGGTTGATGGATATTTGCCATATAACAATAAGCCCCCTCCCAAAAAACACTAGGCGTTAGCCAGAGTATACAACTACTGTAATGAAGGATCATATGATTAAAAAAAAAAAACTCACACCAGGATGTCCCTATACATAAAAACATGTGGAATATGAAATTATTTAATGGTAATAAGACTGTTAAAAATTCAAATATGTAGGAATGCTAACTGCAAGAGATCCTCAGGCACGCTGGAAAGATGATTCTTCAATAGATAGCCTTGAATGTATATAACGTACTTCCATACAATTGGGATGCTGATTCATTGCATCAAATAAATTATTTTACTATTATTAGTGTAGACTTGTACATAATGACTGGTAAAGCATTGAAGATAAATGATATGGGGCAGATGGCAGCAATTGTTGAATGTTCATGTGCTATAACGCAGTATCGCAGAGAAACAGACATCATATTTGGTAAGTATCAAACCTTGAAAGGTTCAACACATTTACATCTTGCCTCAAAGGAAGTGATTTTGTAAAAAATAATCAATTCACACATCACTACTCAACTAGTTTAGAGATTAGCAACATAACCGTTTCTTCAAGAGCGGTGGTTGTTGACTGCAGGGCTATTATATCATCTTTGGTTCCAGAGATGGATGCTTCAGCTCAGTGGGCATAGCTCAGTGGGTAGAGCGGTCGTCTGGGAATCGGAAGGTTGCAGGTTCGATCCCCGGTCCTGCACACAACATGTCGAAGTGTCCTTGAGCAAGACACTTAACCCCTAAATGCTCCCCGAGCGCCATATGCTGGCAGCTCACTGCTCCTATACAATATAGGTTGGGTCAAAAATGCAGAGAAATCCAAATTTCCCCTTGCGGGACTGATAAGGGAATCCTTCAGCCTGAGATATCATCTTTCCAATACTGATATATGTCCAGACCTCATTTTCTTGCCCTGCTTCCTCCTTCCCTTCCTATGTCTGTCTTGGCCTCTTTCTCTCTCTTTGTTTCTTTCAGTAACCTCAAACTTGGTTACATATCTGCTCTGCCATGCCCCAACTGTTAGACTGCTGTCTAATACTGGGCTATCCAAGATGTTCCCCTGGGTCCAATTTCAGCCATCCCAGTCTCTACCCAGTGCAGCCAAGGGGAACAGAGACGTCATCAGCAAGCCCCAAAGTTATAATTTCCATTTATCGATTAATTAAAGGGATGTTAGATATGCAACAGTACACTGAGCCCACACTTTGGCATGTATCATGTTTTTTTTTGGCCAGGGTAATGGTATAGTTTCTGGGTCTTTTTATTTAAGAAAAAATAACACACTACCCTGTAAACAATAAAGTCTTTATTTTGGCTATAGGCAAAACTTTCCATTCAGAAAACGGCAGCATGACCATCTAGGCCTGGTTACTATATGACATCAAGGGCTGAAAACCATTCGGATAATAATACTTATCTTTGACAACCTGTAGGTGTTTTGCCTTATATATTTTGAATAAACAAGGTACACTTGTGCAGGCGATATTGAAGGTAAAATAGTGCATGTAATGCAACATAGATGAGAATATGGAATAGATGAGATATCTATTCCATTATGGTGAGGTTCTAGATTGGATGTCTGTCAACTCATGAATTTCTCTATCAAGTTTCATGCAGTTCAGGGGTGGCATATCTCCGTGGGTAAAGCTGTCATCTAGTAATCAGATAGTTACAAGTTTGATCCCCGGTCATGCAGAAAATATGTTGATGTGTCCTTGAGCAAGTCACTGAACCCCAAACTGCTCCCCTTGCGCCATATGGTCGCAACTCACTGCTCCTATACAATAGGATAGATTAAAATGCAGAGAATTCCAAAATTCCCCTTGTTGGACTGCTGAGGGAATCTATTATTTTATTTTTTATTTCATTTTTAATACTGATTGGCCACTACAGATTAAACTGGGGAGCCCATAGCCCATCTATACTTGGGCCAATAGTACTTTATATGGAGGAAGTGGAACAGGGCTCTGACATCCTATCCACGGACACAATCTTGTCACTAGTTCAGACTTGTGGATCAGTATATAAGGTTTGACTGTCATAAACACACACACGCGCGCACACACAGACAGACAGACACAAATACATATATAGCAATAGGTGTAACAGAATCTGATATGAAATTTTGCTGAATCTGTATGCGGATTGACAAGATTAAACCGGATTTGTTCAGGTCACCATTG
>OMLC01101606.1:0-32977 GCA_900302585.1 Regalecus glesne | reverse complement strand
ATATATGCACGCGCTTGCGCGCACACACACATCCACACACACACTTTGCCGGCCTTTTATTTAATAGGCCTACATTATGGATGACCACCTGAACCAAGTCCCTCCAATCGGCATCGCGCTTATCCCTGCCGGAGGAAATGTAAAGCTGTCTTTCCAGGAACCAGGTGCCTGGCTGACTACTGGTGTGTGTGTGTCGGCATCTGTCAGACGTTTCACCACAGGGTCTCTTAAGCATGTACGTATGCTTTGTACTGGTGTTCATCCTGTGTCCTGCTCAATAGAATCTGTCACTCCACAGTGTACAGAAAAGGAACATAGGAACACCATCTGTTACCATTTTTTCAGTGTAGAACTGTATTTGATTGGTTTAAAGATTGTAAAAGGTTGAAGATATTCCACCTTGCAGGTGAACTGTCATTTAAACTTTTTCTTCATGAAATAATTTTATGAATACTTCTAGTTTAACTTTTTATGACATTAAGTGTTGGTCAATACTGTTTGATGTGCAGTCATTCAGCGTTGACAATTTGCAGTTGAGTAATTTACCTGCTGAAAGAACGCTTGATTTATTATTCTAATGACCTTTACTCCAGTTTCTCATCTGATCTCGGTCAAGAAATTAGATATCTCAAAACTCGTTTCAGTCTAAGCGGATGGGATGTAAGGAGATCCATCTCAGTCATTGTAAAAATGACTTGAATTTTATTTTTGCCAGTTATAACGATTTTCCAGTGTGACTATGCAGTAGTTGTTTAATTTTTGTGTGACTTTAAATGAATCATGCCAAGCAGTCTCAGGCTACTCATTTTTATCTTGCTAGCCCCTGCCTTTTTTAATGAATGTCATTTCAAAGATCAACACAGACTTATTTGAACTAGCAAACACTATCAATAGAAAGTTTTTATTATCTTTAAAAATGAAGAACCTCTGGTTTTTAAACCTGCAACCAACTTCCCTTGTTTCATTCCGTTATCACTTTTGGACATATTTTCTCATTTAACTACAAAACCTTATCTTACTGAATAAGTAAACGTAAAAAGAATGCCTGAGGCTGGACTCATAGTTGTCATCGGTTGTGTCCTCTCCACATCACCTTTGTTATGTAGCTCCACCATTTCATTGTTTGAATTAACAGGCTGAGCACAGGTGTTAATCCACCACTCCCAGATCAGGCCAGATAGACCGGTTTTAGCACTTTCTGGGAGTTCAAACACTCAGATCAAACTCGAATCTAGCTTTTAGACAATTGATTTTTTTTTCCAACTGTAAACCAGAAAAAACCCCATCAAGGTTTAGTCCTGCATAATCAATCCCAGTTGAGCACTGCAAAGGAACACTGCTTCTTTTTTCTTCAACGTGTCAGCACCTGTGCTTTGCTCCAGTTCCCAGTACCATAGAATGCGTTCCCAACCATGCCTGTTGTTGTGGTGGGAGTGGCTACACTTGACGTCATCCCATTACAGAAAGTCACGCCATTCTTAACACAAAGCCACTTCCCTTCTCAGCATTCTTACAGCAGCTCTCCCTGGCAGGATGTGGCCAAGGACTCTGGCTTGAGCAGCCTAGTGATTTAGTTTGAAACCAAACATCGACAGTAGTTTTTCACAGACTAAGTTTGAAGGATTTTTGTCTACGTTTTGTTTTGGATTACTCTATTTATTTGGACATGGGTAGTGATGGCTTGAAGTTAGTCACCATAGCCTAAGTTGTTTTGAGTGATTTTATTTTTTAAGCATAAGAAATGCCCACAGTGGGTAGGTATATGAGTTTTCGCTCATCCAAAAGATTTCATCTGAGCGGGTAAGGGGGACATGAATGGAGGGGGAACCAAATTTGTCAGTCTTTGTTGTTGTTTACATTACAGAGTTGGTTTTTTGATAGCAACGTTCTCAAAATAGAATTTCAAGGGTAAAATTATGTCTTATTCTGAGGTATCAGTTTGTCTAATGTGATTTTTTGTTTAGTAGATGTTTTGGCCTAAGAATTGGGTTGACCGTGGCTGTTCTGTCTCTTTTTTTGTGGTTATTTTATCAAGTTTGAATGTATACATGGACTTATTTTTTGTATATAAGTGAGTTAAGGATTGAGAAAGGTTGCTTCTGTGTCCACCCCAACCATGTGGAGACTAATTAAGACACATGAAACAGACTTCTTACTTAGGGTTCAGTGCCTGTAGAACAACAGCCCTAGTGTCTATTGATGGATAAGACCCTGAAGTGTATCAGTTTTATTTTAGAAAATGTTTTATTGATGAGCTTATAGAGTGTCTTGATGCATGCTCAATAATCCAGGTAAGGGAAATCACAAAAAGGTGAATTGGTTCAACTGGATCAGAAGCTTATTCAGAAACATTTTGTCACTCAAAACAGGTCACATCTTCAGTCTGAGGGTGAGTCTTAGGTGGCCAGACTGAAGATGTGACCTGTTTTGAGTGACAAAATGTTTATGAATAAGCTTCTGATCCAGTTGGACCGATTCACCTTTTTTGTGAGTTTATAGAGTAGGCAGGAGGTTTGATTGTACGGCTATGACATGAGTGTTGATGCAAGATAATTTGATGAAACTTCCTGATGAGCGGGAAGAAGATGCCTACTGGAAAGATAAGCCTGTTTTCCAGTAGCCCAGACCCGCATTACTACCCCCATAAAAAATCTGGTTTTATAACGCTTCTCCAAAAAGATTTTTACAACTGGAAAGAAATATAATTTGTGTGTAGAGGGCCAGAAGGGTAGTTGGGTAGTTGTGGTTAAATCTAAGTATTCTTGAAACTTGTTATTATTCTAAGTACTAGCTGCTTAAAGGATTTTACCAGCCATCTGTGGTTGCAGAACTGGATAGCAGCTCCAAAGTATATACAATACAATACAGCTTTGCTTATTTCCGTATCATTGATGGTGACGGGTATTAGCGAGATGGTTCAAAGCCTTCTACATATTTGCCTGTTTGTCTTTCTCAGATTGCAAGGAATGTATCTTGGGGTTATTAACTCAGTTATCTGAGCAGGAACACAACAACCAATTCTTTATGAGAAAATATACATCAGAGAGAAAAGGGTTGTGCTGTTCTAAGCTGCAAATTGCATTGGCTTTAGATTATGTACTACTGAGGGGAAAAAGACACTAGTCTGAACATGTCTTATATCAATTGCTATTTAGAAGGATCTTTTCTTATATAACCTCTTCTCCAACTTGCAGTTGGATATTGCTCACATAGTAGTGGAAATGTAAATGAATTGAATACATTATGAATTGACATTGTATCTTGAAACCAGTGGCTAGATGTCCAATCTCAGCCTCTTTTTGTACATGGCAAACTAAGTGATTTTGACGATGTATATTTTTATAAAGGTTGAGTAAAGCCTGCGTCTCCCTGTTTTCCAGCAACTACCCTACAGAGAGTGGGGGTGGTGGACTGACAACCAAGGTGAAGAAAGGTAAAAGTTTTAGTAATGGCAGCATCAAGAAGAAGGGGGAGCACAGAAAAGCCCTGAGTCTGGACGATGCCCAGCTGGAGACCCAGCAGCACAATACCCTTACAAGGCAAGTCCCTGTCAGAAAGGCAGCACACACCAGTACACCAATCTATCACTTCTATCGGGGGAATACCTGTAAAGGTGGGGAATGTGAGGTGAACAATGGTTTAGGAAATAAATTAAATCCTTCTGGCAGCCCATAGTGGGGTTGGGCACGCAACACCTGGGATGTTATTTGCTGGTGTCCGCGCTCTACCACTGATCTACTGTGGCCATTTCAAAGTTCTTCATATATCTTATAGTTCCATTATAAGTCTATCCTCTCTCAGTATTGTATTCTCCAAATTGTGTTTTTGTATTCTGTGTACACAACATCCATTGCATGTCTGTTTGTCGTGGGAGAGAGATCCGTCCTCTGTTGCGCTCCCTGAAGTTTCTTTCTATTTTCACTCCCTGTTAAAGTTTTTTAGGGAGTTGTTTGTTCCTTATCAGATGAAAAGGTCTAAGGATACGATGGTGTGTTGCCGTAAAGCTCACTAAAGCAAGTTTGTAATTTATGATGGTGGGCTGTATAAATAAAATCACTTGACTTGACAGTTTAGCCACTCCTCAAAATGGTCTGCGGTAGGGAAATACTGGAAATCCAGTATTTCCAAGTTGCATGTAGATTGATTACTTTGTATACGTGTTTTGAATTGTGGTAAAGATAACATGGGGAACAGGGCGTGGGTAGTTTTTTTTCCAGCACACTCATCAATACAGACGTTTTGCTTTGCAACTGTTTTGATGTTTTATCATCCAACATGTAATATATGTAATTTTATTGCTACAGCTGACATTTGTACTGAAATCAGGATCAATGCAAGGAAGTAGCATAACTCCCAACTATTGCTGGTACAGGAATGTTCTATATAGGGGATACAGATGTGTGTAACCCTTGCATTCCATATATCTGCTTGTACTCAACTCTCAAAAGGCAAGCTTGTTTGATTTGTATTTTTATGTACTCACACTCTCATAACTTTAAACAAACCGAAAATTTGTCTGAGCTAACAGCCATGTTGTTTTTCCTTGCAGGTCGCAGACATTTGAGGTTGACAATAGATCGTTTGAGAAGACTGAGGGAACCAGCTCACAAAGTGTAAGTCTGCCTTCAGGCTCAGTTGAAGCACTTAAAATTGATGTGTTTCAGCACAAATTTTATGTCTATTTCAAGTTAACCATTTTTTTATTGTTTCCTAACACAACACAATGTTCCTTAACATGGGTTTTTTATGCTCATTAATGATGTGTGGCCTCATTGAAAATTCAAGTTAGCATTTATTGAGCATCAACTAAGTTTACAATCACTTGGGGTTTGTGTTTGTATAAAACATTGGGTATGAACACATTCTTAAAGTAGATAAACAAATTTCACATGCTGAAAATTAAGGGAACTTATGGGGTAATGGGTATTTATCAATGTAAAGAAGGGAGATTTGGCGCAAATGGGTAATTCTATATAATGACATATGAGAGTTTACTGTAATCACAAAAAGTGATGTTCAGGTAACACGTGTGTGGTCCCAAATTTTAAATCAAATATTTTCTTTTTTTCAGAATTGATTCAATCCATTACCATTTTTCTCCTCTTCTAAATAGAAATTTCCATGACACATCTTATCTGCTATTTACAGAGTTTCATAAAACACAACAAGACATTCCACAAACTGTTTCCAGACATTCCAGAGAGTGAGGACTTGATACATGGTAGGTGTAAGGGTTATAAATAAAGACATGTCAAAATGCATTTCAAAAATCATTTTAACTCATTCTTTTATTGGCTTACTTGGAGAAAACTGGTCTTTGTACCACAGGTGACCAATAAGCCCCCCTCCCACAAACCTACAACTGCAGATGTCAAGCTTCTATCTTTTTATAACAGTAGCTGTGTTTTATTTCTTTCCCAGCATATATCTGTGCCCTGCAGAAGGAAGTGCCCTACCATGGTCGACTGTACATCAGTCATAACCATGCCTGTTTCTACTCTTCTGTTCTTCTCAAGGAAACTAAGGTAGAAAGCATCTTAGCTTTGGCACTTTCATTCTATTTGATGTGGTTCAGGTTTGTTGGATGCAAGTCTAATACACAGGCCACTTCCAAGTTGGGTCACATTATCATTCTTTCTTACAGTGAGCCATTTGTTTCTTTCATTCAGAGTTCTCAATCATCTATGTATGTGTCTATGTGTGGTAGGTTGTGATTCCAGTCTCAAGCATCCACATAGTGAAGAAGCAGAACATGGCCTTGCTGGTGCCCAATTCCCTGTCCATCCGCACCATAGAGAGGGACAAGGTCAGTTTGTAGCAAACCTCCAGTGCAACACAGCCCTATTAACACACCGCTGATTAAGACAGGCAAAGATCACACTTGATGGTACTCAAAGTCAAAAAAGAAGTATTGTATAACAGCCATATGTATAATAGCTGTGAGACAAAATTTGATTACTGATCATGTATTTTCACGGTGAATGTTTGCCAGCAATTTATGACTGAGCTAATAACTGTGTTTTGTTTTTGTTTTTCCCCCTTTATTGTGTTTTGTCTTTTAGTATGTCTTTGTTTCCATGCGCAACCGGGATGCCTGCTACCAGCTGCTGCATTCTGTATGTCCTCAGATAGAGGTGAGTGGTTTAAGTTATATACAACAGTAGTTTTAGAAGTCTTATTATGTAGGGTTCTCTCACCTGTCTGGATATATATATGTTCAATAGATTTTGAAAAGCTCTGGTTTTGCAGAAAAAGTCATGTTCAGTCCCAATGCACATATTGACTCCACCATTTTATTCTGAAGCATGCTGAATACAGTAACTAAGGCTTGGGATGGTTAATTGAGTATTTCAAATTGACTTTTTTATAGAATAAGCCCACGATCTGGTGTAGTTGACAGTAATGTTACTCAGCCACTATTTACATATTTCTTTTTGACCACAAAATTAAGTTGTTGAATTGTATGTTATTTCCATCATGAAAAGTGTTAAGGAACCTTCTTGTTGTAACCATGTTGCATCTCAATAAAGAAGTAAAAACCCATGGGGTTTGAAAAATAACTAGATTTTAATATTAGACATTTTAAAGGATTTCTAATTTATTGTATTCAATTGTCATTACTAACAAAACTGAAATTACTTTTATTCATAGAATGGCAGCATCAACAGTAGCCCTGTCTTCTCTTCTGCAGAGAACAGCTTTGACAAACGCAAACTAGTGGTGAGAGACATTCTACTACTATAAACCTCCTGTGATCCAAAGTATTCTCAATGATCGGATGTGCTTTTTCACTTTCAAATTCACAGGGCTTAATTTTTAATTAATAATCGTGATGTTTATCGCACTTCAACTGTCTTGGAAAAAGTGGCTGAGTGCTTGATTAAATAAATGCTTGATTGTGTACAAACAGCCTGTTGTGGCAGCTATTTTTCAATTCTGTTTCATTTAGCAGACGCTTTTATCCAAAGCAATATACATTTGAGGATTAGATACACTGCATTAGCCTGGAATCAAACCTGGGTCTCCCGTTTGGCAACCAAGAGAGAATTCTACCACTTATATTCTTATATTCATGTTAAGTTGGCCCACTCTACCAGCCCTCTTTTGCAGCTATAATCTGATGTCCTAATCAACTCCTTGAATCTCAGTTGATTGAATGTTGAATATATATGATGCATTCAATATTGTCTTGTTGAATTGGGGATTTACAAAATAATGCCCTGTAATAATGTAAGAAATGTGTGTCTGATATCTTGGTTCAGAGGTCTCATCATACTTTTGAATCGCCACAGAACTCCAGCCAGTCCAGCTTAGATGAGAGCTTTGAGCAGTATGATGGTTCTGACCCAAGATCACTGCTGGACCCGCCTACACACAGAACACAGAGAGGTGAGTGAACAGCACAAAGCCCATTTTATGTTTACGTTACACATTTTAGGCACCCTGCTGATATCCAGTTAATGATTTACAAAGATGTAACTATTAGAATCAGCAGATTATTAATATTTTAAGCAAGGAGTTCAAGTTTCAAAGGCACAGTACCTTGCCAATAAATGTTGCAAATATTCTTGTACTCCAGGAATGATCATATTGTAGGATACTAATGGGTAGAAGGAAAAATACCTTTGTAGTGAAGATTGGTCACTTTAAAACCAAGGAGAAAGGAGGTCACATGAAAAGGACTGAGCTGTTGTGTTGATACAGCTAATATTCCCTTGAAACCACAGCATTTTGATAAAAAAAGCTATGTACCCTCTTTGTTCTATTGAAATTATCTATTGTTGTCTACAGATGCTTTCTCAACAGACTGAGTCCAAGGGGATGATTCACATTGTAGACTAACTTTTTTTCTCTTCTTCAGACCCAGTGCCTAATGGAAATGGCACCTCTTTCAGGAGTCTTCACACACAGCATAGCAGTTGTAGCTCCTCTTTTGATGACCTGTCAGTATCAGGTAATGAACACTAACATGAACATAAATTCATACCCAAGTTAAAAACCAACACAGTTCACCAGAAAAATTCTATGGAAAAATATACATTTTCTGTCTCAGCAGTCACCCACTAAACATAGAAAAGTTCATGTTTAAAATCATTAAATAATAACTACATTTTGAGAGATAAAAAAAAAACAACAGAGGCCGTTCTTTGACATTCACACAGTTTCACCCATCTTTCTGGTACAGGTGGATCATGGGTGTGGAGTGTGAAGGAGAAGGCCAGGTCCCTGCTGGTTCAGAGAGAGGCCACCACCCTCAACACCCTCCTATTCATCTACCTGATTCTGTAAGTATAACCTACTATCTTCTCTCCTTTCGTTAGGGCTATTCTTCCCCTCATTTCTTCTCTTATGAGGAGAATGTGATAACATGTAGATTCTTATTTCAAAGCTACAAATCACTATATCTTTCTTTTTGAAGACAGACAGAAAGCATGCTTAGAAAATTGGCATTCAACCACTTGCAGTACCAAAATTAAGTATTAAGGCAATAAGTTAATTTGACTATGTCATCTTGTCTTGCAGAGTTGTGCTGCTCTTGCTTTCTTCGGGCTACATTGGGCTACGTATTGTGGCTCTAGAGGAACAGCTGACATCCCTGGGGGCTCTTCCAGAGTTCGCTCTTCAGAGCGGGTAGGAAATCTTATCCCTCTTTTTTCATTTTTCTTCTGTCTGTTAGTCCTTCCTGTCTTAATAGTCCTCTCACCATGCCACCCCAATAATCACAAAATAACTCTGAGCATAAACCTTGCTCAATGCTGTTCATTCCGCACTGCAGGTAAAAATAGAGGTATATATCTGAAGATGATTCTATACTTTTATTGTCGTTCTATGAGGAATACCTGAGAGCATGTATATGAAAACCTACATGGCCAATAAACTGATTCTGATGCTTAGATAGGTCTTATGCAAACTTAATCTGCAGTCTCCAGTAAACCGACCATTTGTAATCAATGAAAGCCATTTATTCCTCTAGTAATATCACATATTTTTCATTCTTATGTATTGAATTTTTGTCCCACCCGATATTCGCTATATTGCACAATCTGCCTATTTTTGTTTATGGGATACGGAGGTACTGATATTCAAATGCCCAGGATAGATGCAGCTATGCTGCAAAAACAAACCAAATGTTCAATCGTTATGTCTTTATTGGAAACTACATTCAACTAGTTATTTCTTGTTTCTCTTCTTCTTAGGTATCAAGATACATAACCCTTTTTGGGCTGAAGGAGAGATTGGTTGACTAATGATTGGAGATTGCATTTGGCCACATTCACAAGTAACCTGAACAAGAGATCTCTAACCAATCAGACTGCTCAACACATGGCCCAGCGAGGCTTGAGGAAGAGCATCCAACTTGTGCAATTTCAGAGATGATTTGCTAACTTGAAGGGCTATACCGCCTCCTAGTGCAGTAGACAACGGCATGCCAAGTCAATAATGCACAAACATACATGCACACACATTGCCTGGTTGCAGTGTCTCTGTGGTTCCAACCAAAGCCAGATGGCTCAAACTTGAAGAGGTGCCATACTAGCCGAGTTGCAAAGCATTCGTCTGACATGAAACTGTTTTGTGAACTTATGTTATTTCTACATGCTCCTTACAAATGTTTCCTTAACTGGAGTTTTTGGCAGGTCTGTACCACTCAACATTAGCCTGCTGTAGCGCTTTCCAATAGTCCACCTCATACACATGAGATATTGTGCTTTACATAGCCAAAGATGCACCGAGTGCACGTCTTTTGCATGACCTCATGTAAGTGACTCTTAAAAGCTTTCCTATTTCCAGGTTACCTATCCATATACGTACCAACTGCAGTTATTCAAGGGCAAATGCAAATCTCCATTTTCAACTTTCCACTTTTATTTGAATGTTTTGAATCTTAAAAATCGCTCACATTGACACAATGGTAGCCTAATCATCCTACTTGGATCACCTCACAGACGCAGCCATATTGAACTCGGTACTCTCCTGATGGTCTCATCCTTTCTCTCTCGCCCTAAAATTATCTTTGATTACAGTATTTATTTTCCCAGCATTCAACATGATTTAAGCTTGTTTAATGATTAATGCTCGGAGTTTAATTTGCCATCAGTTTTGACTGGATGTACACGTCTTCAGAGGATAGATGGTTCTACACTTGGGATGTATGATAGTCAGCTGGTAGGCACCTTTTTTGTTTGTTTGTTTTCCATGTTGGCTTTTCTATAACTTTTGGTCAATGAACAGAGTTTTTAAATATGATACTTTGTCCAATTGAGGTGCCCATCAATGTGCATTCCATCAGTAGGCAAGAGACAATGTTTTTATTAATCAAATGAAAGCACACAGTTACCATCTTTTGGCAGTCCCCTAAAGGACCAAGTGGCATTTCAGCAAGCTTCTAGGGGACTGAAAATGTGTCCAATACTGTACTTTTAACATTAATGTCATCTAAAACCATTGACACTCGACTGATATATGCACTCGTTCTTGTCTGCTTGAGAGGAATTTTCTTAAGCTGTTAAATATCGAAACCACACCGTTACTGTAAGGTCCAAGTTTCAACAGCAAATGGTGGTCCAAAGGATTCAATATGCAACAAGTGATTATGCATGTTAATTTTATCTTTTAATGTTTTTTTCTTCCATTAAATTGTGGGAGATAATCGTGTAGAGGAAGTAGTGGGGGTGAAAGGAATGGCTCAAGCGAGCGAGAGCACTTTTAAAAAAAAACGTGTTGTGCCTGTCACAATCCAAAGACCACAATTTGGACTGAGAGAGAAAGGTGGAGCAGATGCTCTGTGGTATGATGGTGCTAAGACCTTAATTTTATTCATTTCACTCAGGGGTGGTGGGCACTAACCTGCCACATTGTTTTTGGTTCATGACTCACGACCCTCTTCTTCTTTGTCATTTCAATGTCTTGTAATGGGGGTGAGGTCTACACATCCTGAACTGTCTTGATTGTCCCTAGGAGAAAAATGCTCCTCAATGAGAATCCCGTATCTTCTTCAACTAGTTTTGTTAATTGATGTATCTATTTGACATCTCAGAATGCTTTCCCCTCATGATCCTTTTTATAAACAACATCACAATGCATATCAACAGCACCTGATGTTGACAAAACATCAATCTTGTTTTTTTTAGCTTGACTTGTTTTGACAAGGTGTAGCATGTGTTTGTGTAACTTCTCTGTTACGCTGTGTTTCAGGGGATGTTTCAAACTTTGAGCTGAGGTCAACTTGATATATATCAGTACTGTCAGTTCCTACAATCCCCCACCAGGGGCAGCACACACACTGGCCTCAAAAGGATTTCAATGCAAGAATTTCACTGAGGGGAGTATTTGTGTGGTTTTGCACTATTCAAAGTGTTGTAAATATTTTTTGTATCAATTATTAATGTCTTTAATTCTACTATGTCCATACATACATACATATATCTATATTTATTTGCATCCTGTGTAATCCAAAGTTGTCTCTGTGAGATGACTTTAATGTTCAAAATAAATCAGCTGTTGCAAGAAGTGTCTTTTTAATAGAGTTCAACTGAAGTTTCAAATGTAAAAAGTTGTCAAGCCACTTAAATGTTTTAAATTTGTGCAAATGGTCTGAATTTTTTAAGTTAATACCCGGTGCATATTCCATTACGGACTTGATAACTTATGTGCGTGCATGTATCCATGCGTGTACGCGTTAGTGTGTGTGTGTGTTTGTGTTGCAAGGAATAGCTATCTACTGAATGATGTAACTTGGGTGAATAGCTCTTCCAGTTGCCATAAGCAGCCATATATTTAACACTAAACCAGAGTACCTTGATTTATCTGATAGATATTGTCTTTTAGCAGCAGATGGCGATTGAGAACAGAAACCAGAGCAGAAGCTCTTGATTTTTGTTTCTTCTTTAATAGGAAAGTCGATACCATTTTACTTTTGTGACTTAGTGAATTCTTAAACTGGTAAACTGGTTACAGCTGCCATTGCCATGGCTCTGCTGAATGACAAGCTAAGTGGGTATGGGCTTAGTTAGTACGCAATGGGAGACATCCCGGGAAAACTTGAGCTGCTAGCGTGGGTGAGCCGGTAGAGGGCAGTCTTCCCTCCGGTCCTAGTAAAGCAGCAATAAAATCCTGATTGCTCCACTATAGGGACACAGTGCTGTAGGAGTTGCCATCCTTTGGATGAGACGTCAAACGGAGGTCATCACTCACTTTGGTCATTAAATGGTGGCACTTGCCGTAAAGAGTAGGTCAACTGATGTCCTGGCATAAAAGCCCAACCTTACTCTCCATCTGATCACCTAATCAAGCCCTGTGAAATGTGTTCAAGAATTCCTCCATCTCAACCTGATGTGTAGTGAGTGCACTGGAGAAAAATAGCTGAAGTAATTTCCCCCCTAACTGTAGCATATACGGATACACTCAGTCACGTCCATCTACCTTAGGGGTTTATCTAAGTGACCTACCAACACTTAAATCAATATCTCTGATATATTTGCTGGACCATGGTGCTTTATCACTGCTCATTTTCATCCGCATATGTAACAGAATCAATTATATTGTTGAAAAGTTGTATTATAGCTGGACAAAATATATGTCAATAATTATATTATTATAGCAACCCAACAACTGAGGATGCAAATGCCAGTGCATTTTAGTGCTGGTCCTAACCCTGGATAAATCAGGGAGGGTTTCATCAGGATGTGGATCCCACATAAAACCGTTGCCAAATCAAATACATGGATAATAAATCAGATTTCCATACTGAATCGATCAAGGCACAAGTTACTAATGACCACCACCGGTACTGTTGGTCAGCAGGGTCCATCCATCCATCGCCAACCGCGTATCCGAAATCGGGTCGCGGGGGAACTAGAGTCTATCTCCGTTCTCATTGGGTGAGAGGCGGGGTACATCCTGTACAGGTCACCAGTCTATCACAGGGCAGAGCAGTTAGGGGAACAGTGTCTTGCTCAAGGACACCACGACACGCTTCTCTGCAGGACCGGGGATCGAACCTGCAACCTTCTGATCGCCAGGCGACCGCTCTACCAGCCTCGGAAAAACAGTGTGCCAAAATTAAGGATGCCCTTGTGGCATATGTGTTGATAAAAAGCGTTAATGTCAATAGCACTAAAAAAACAATAACTTGATTTTTTCTAAAAGCACCCCGACCCCTGTGCTAGCTCTGCTTATGAGGGAGAGCTTGTGTTTATTCCTGAAGATATTTGGTTGTCATTCTATGTGAGGTACCTACATATGAGAACCATGAAACGGAGCCTGATTCTATGTATGTGAAAACCTACATGGCCAATAAACTGATTAGAGTCTGATAAGCTGATTCTGAAAAGACAAAGCAAATGCCCTATCTAGCAACTCCAATAAAACATTTCAAGCCATGATCTGACCCCTGCCTTACCTAATATTTGACATCATTTTGCAGTAATAATTTAATAGTACTCCCCATCCCGTTTGTTGCTTATGTATTTTCTTTATCACAGCTTAAAGTCAGCAGATGCCTCTTTATTTTATTTTGTCATCATATTCATACAACAAATTGTATTCTTACAATAAAATCTGTCCTTTCCATTTAATCAATCCTATTATATAGGAGCAGAGGGCAGCTGCAGTGCCCAGAGAACAGTTAGGGATTCAGTGTCTTGGTCGAGGATACTTCAACATAATCTCTGAATGAGCTGGGTGTTGAACCAGCGACTGTCTGATTACTAGACAACCTGGTCCAATCATTAGTGTAATCATTAGCTTAAAGATAGTTCTCTGAATATTCAAAGAAACAAAAATGATCAAAATACACTCTGCTATCCTTCAAAATTCAAATATTGCACCTAATTAACTGAATGTAGAAATTAAAAAAAACAGAGATTCAAAGGTGAGGGCCTAATGACTAAAGTTTAATATACCATTCTATTTTGATCAAGGCATCCCTGAACTGCGGAGACATCCAAATGCAATAGTCTGTATCTATGGTAACGTGCAGATGTCCCTCTCTCACTCAGCTCTCAGGGATGTTTGGAGGGGCAGGTTCTGTCACAGTCTTCTGGTAAGCACAGAGCTGAAACACACCTGAAAGAAAAGAGAGTCAAGAGAAGCCTTTCATCATTGAAATAAAAGTCAGAATCATTTTACTGCAAAGTAAAATCTTCGTCTGGCTCATTTCTTTTTTCTCAGGAGTTGCCACAGTGGATTTGTAGTCTCATCGCTACCCTGTGAAGGCATAGCACCAACGGTGGCCGTTGTTAGCTCGAGCCTCGATCAATCGTCTTTGGTTTTGACAATCAGCATAGCGATTTTGCAAATTTTCATCAGATGCCCTTGCTGACACAACCACTAACCCTACGGACAGGGGCACAGGTAAAAATCACTGTATGCCGTCAAAGTATTTATGAACCTGCACCCATACCTTTTAAAATTTAGCTGCTTGGTAAAATGAGAGAGGCCCATATTGCATGTCACAATTAGCCCCCATATTGTGGGGATGGACATAGACTTAAATGGAGCTTGGGGGGAATTAAGGCCAGATGCCCTTCCTTGACACCCTGTGTTGTTTTTGAATCCAATGGCTCTTGCTCATTAGTTCCCAAAGTGAGTGCTCCAATCACCCAGCAAACACAACCCTAACTGCTTATTGAAAAAATACAGATAGTAACATCCATCCATCATCAACCGCTTATCCAAAATCGGGTCACGGGGGAACTGGAGCCTATCTCCGTTCTCATTGGGTGAAAGGCGGCAAACACCCTGTATAGGTCACCAGTCTATCACAGGGCAGAGCAGTTGGGGGAACAGTGTCTTGCTCAAGGACACCTCGACATGCTTCTCTGCAGGACCGGGAACGAACCTACAACCTTCTGATCGTCAGACCCTCTACCCACTGAACCATGCCGCCCCATCACAGATAGCGACATAAAATGTCTAATTTGGTGTCAAGGCAAAAATGTCACTTAGTCTTACCAACAGATTGGCCAGTCTGCAAATTGTCTTTTTTATTTAAGATTTTTGGAACATAATTCAATCTTTGTCTTTATTTTAAGGTTTTTGAGAAAGTAATTTAATCTCAATGATATTTTTCATGAACGCTAAGTGTTTGAACAGTTTTCTAGTCTTGTTTTAGAGCACTTCACGGTGCCATGACAGCTCCAGTTAAATGTAATAATAACTTACTACTGACCGCAGAGGTGACTGGTAAATGTTAACTATTTTAGATTGAAGGGCTGTCTTTGACAAAGTTAATCACAGCACTCTCTTTCATCATTTAGAGACTCAGTTATCCACGAAGAGCTCTGCTCTTAAGTTTATAATGCTTTTCTCAACAGGAGTTTTTCTCTTGTCCTATGTAACTATTTCCTTGATGGTTCAGTTGTGTAGTGGTGTCCCTCAAGGCTCAGTATTTGTCCCCCTCCAGTTTTATTTATACATGCTGCTTCTTGTCCATCTTATTCAAAATCCTAATTTATTTTTTACCCTTTTTATCTTGATTACACTCAGTTAAACATGCAACTAAAACTCACAGATCTCAATGGCCCAGCCCTGAATGTCCCACAAATTTCTTAAATCTAATGACGATAAGTCTGAGGTCATTATGTTCAGGCCTCCAAATTCTATCTTCCTTCTTGTGTTATTATTAGTGGTTTGTCAAATAGTCTTAAGCAGGCTGCTAGACATTTTGGGGTAATATTTGGTGGTTTGATAGTCGAATAGTAGTTGGTCCCTTATCAGTCACACAAGGGGATATTAGCACTTCTCTGCATTGAACCTATCCTATTGCACAGGGGCAGTGTGCAGCCACCATGTGGCACCTGGGAAGCCATTGGGGCTTCCACAGGGTCTTGCTCAAAAACACTTTGGCATCTTTCTCCAGGGCCGAGGTTCGAAACCTGCAACCTTTTAATCACCAGACAACCACTTTACCCATGGAGGAAATCAAACATGTGGTTTCTCCAGCTCAAGCTAATGTCTACAAGTAGGCCATTTTTATCAGTTGTTGATCTGCAAAAAGTTCTAAATGCTTTTATCTATTTTCTGCTTCATGATTGCAATTCGACTTGGGGTTCACTAAGGGCTTCATCTGCTGTCTACAATTTGTAAAAACACTTTAGAAAAGTGTTATATGAATGATGGTTATTGTTATTATTATTATGGGACATATAGGTTGGTTCTCTTTTCTTTTTATTAACCTGCAGCAAATGCCAAGATGATGGCCACCCAGCCTATGATGTAGGACCAGGAAAATCGCCAGTCCAGGAAGCGCTTCCCAAAGAAGGTGACTGTCACTCCAGTGTAAATGGCCAAAGCCAGAAGAGCCAGGAAACCTGAGAAATCAGAGAAGGAGAATAAAGACAGGGAATGGACAAAGAGGCTGTGGCCATGGTGATAATGTCAAGTAACTGATTACAAATAAAATAAACAACCACCTCAAAATCTACATCCATTGACAAAAAAGCTTTTAACTTCATAAAAAATAAATACAGTCCCTGACTTAACTGGGATTATCCACAGTATGTACTTCCTCTCTCCTTGTCCCCTGTGCATTACCTGAAAGGACAAGAGCAATGCCCCCAGTGCGGACCCTCCTGCTCTTGGTACCATTGGCAAAGGCACTCAAGCCAAGCAGCACCCCTGCAAAGCAGCTCAGCACTGCCAGTAACATGAATGCTCGTGTGGCATCCCAGAAGGCTTTGCACGGAGACCAAAAGAAATAAGAAAATTTAGTTTAATTTAGTTTAGTTTAGTTACCTGCATGATAAAACACATAGATATAGTAATTGAATATAATGGTAGTTCAAAGAAACAGGGATTGACGGATAAAAGAAAAATATGTATAAATGCTAAAACCAGCGTCAAACATGGTGTTTACAGGTCTGCCTGTGAATGTTCTTGACCGTGGCACCAATTTGTATTCTGTTGGGTTTTGTTGTGACCCTACATGACCACAGTCTGATAGAATCTGAAAATTGCGTTTCATCAGCTCTATTTTTTCTGATATGTATGGAGTCAAATAAAGTAAATTGGGTTCCGTTTACACTATAATTCAAACTTAAAGAACCACTGTCCACTCACCTACAGTGATGGTGTGGGCATGGCACTTGTGGTTGATACAGAACCTCCAGAGTCCCTGATTAGCCGAGCTGCCCGAGTAACGGTACTGCATCCAGAAGTCTGTTGCAGTGGAGACAATAAGGAGTACAAGGGCAGCAACACCGCAGAGGGTGCCCCCTCCAGCTAAAGTGTACAGCATTGAGGAGAAAGCTTGGGGTAGCACGATCCTCCTGAATGCTCAGTGACTGTTGGAGGAATAAGACAGGGAAAGGTGAAGAAGGTTGTTAATGCAGACTTTATAGTTGTGATTTAGAAAATGATTGCACGGATGGCTGAGTAACAACGGAATATTATTTTGCTGCCGAAAGGATTTACTATTCTTCTGCAGTCCTTATTTTACCAGGAAATGCTCATGATGCTCGGGTTGTTCAAATATATTTTCAAGAATCTAGGCCTGGAACAAAGCTACTTTGTAATTTACTATTAACATCATGATAAAAATCATATTCTAATATTTTCAGCCAACTCAATCAAATTCTTCATAATGCAGTTCAGTAATTCTGAAATTCATGTTTCTGCAGACTGAAATCTTCATTTACATGTCAAGTAAAAAAACTGGTTCAACGTCAAACAATCCTGGAAAAAAATGTAGCTGACTGAATCCTGGAGCTTATTAAGAGTCATAACATTTTCAGTAACTTTCAATCAGGCTTTTGCCAAAAGCAGAGTACTAAGACCGCATTATTAAGAGTGGCAAATTACATTCTTATGCATGCTGATCAATCTGAATACTCAATTCTTATTCTTCAAGATTCAACTGCTGTCTTTGCTATCATCGATCAGGCCATCTTACTTGATAGATTAGAGAACTGAGTCGCCTTTTCCGGTACATAATTAAATTGGTTTCACTCTTATTTAATAGATATTTTAACATCTGTATTAACAATCGTGTATCTTCACAGCTCCCCTACTGTGTAGAATTCTCCAGGCGTCTGTCCTTGGGCCAATCCTCTTCTCTTTATATGCTACCTCTGGGCCATTTGTTTTCAAGACATGTCATACCACTGTTATGCTGATGATAATCAGATTTATTTTATACCAAACTCAATAACCTGAATCAACTGTCCTCTCTCCATAAATAATTAGCTCACATCAAAGACTGGGTGTCCCTAAATTTCCTCCATATAAAACCTGAGAAAACTGATGTTCTGTTAATTGTTCTGGGGAGCTTTTCCACTGCAGCTGATCACTTTATTGGCCCTGCTTCATTCAAAAATTAAACCTCACACTAAAAATCTTGGTATCTTTTGATCACTGTGTTACTAAGCTTATCCAATCGAAGACATATTGGTAAAATCCAATGTTATTTGCATTATAAGGATCTTGAAATATTAACTCACACTTTCATCTTCTCACATCTAGATTACTATAACCCCCTCTACTCGTGCCTCTATCAAGCTGCCTTAGCACATTTACAGTTCATTCAAAATGCAGCTGTTGGATTACTCACTAGAACTAGCCATAGATCCCACATTACCCACGTTTTATCATCTCTCCATTGGTTTCCCATAAAATTCAGAATACTCTAAAGGATCTTGTTGGTTAATTTTAAATCAATCCATGATCTTGCCCCAGTTATATTTCTGATTTACTCACTCCTCATACCACTTCCCGTCCACTCTGATCCTCAAACCTTTTGCTTTTACCCATCTCACATTCCAACCACAAAACAAAAGGTGACCTTTGCAGTTTTAGCCCCAAATCCCTGAAATAATCTTCCCCAAGTCATTAGTTTTGCAACATCTCTGGACTGTTTTAAGTGGCTTCTAAAAACCCATCTCTTTAGGCCTTTTGTGTTCGTCTTTTAGCTTGGTTTGTTTCTTTCTGAGTAGTGTTAAATTTTCATTTCATTCATGTCATCTATTTACTCTTATTTTTCAGGATTGTACATAAACACTTTTTAATCACCCGTCTTGAAAAGTACTATATAAATAAACTTTTACTTACTATCAACAAAGCAAATGGCCTAAAATGGAAGCATGTCAACGGGAGTGCTGATCAGGCAATTCAGAGCCATTGTCCAACACTAATTCCCTCAAGCGCATCACAAGCTAATCTTCTACTGCTGAGCAATAGAGCTGGCCACATTGTCGCTCTCTCTCCCCACCATGCAATGAGCTGCAATCACTCCATAGGTTAAAAGTCATTTATCTCAGTCTTCAACATCACTTAAATCTCTTTGAAATTATAAATTCAAATCTTATTTAGACACCGTAATTGAAACCTGATTAATCTGAAACACTTGAACCTGGGACTTGGTTTATGAGTAATAAAGATCTATTTCCCCGGACACAGGATGGGTCTTCATACATCAGCTCTCCTGTCTTGTCATTAACTCAAACACATTTCTAGACTGCTAAATGCCATTTCAAAACTCCCCAAATGATGTATTCTTTACTACACTGCAAACCAAACTGAAACTCCTTGGTATATCAATCGCCAGTTTTGTAAGATCTATAATAGTTCAAAAACACAAGATTTTTCTGATACCTCAGTGTTGATTTGTCTGTCTTTCTCTCTCTCTCTTTCCAGGATTCCTGACTGCCGGCGTGTGCCTATGCTTTTTAAGCCCGGCCCTCCTCTCACTCATTGTCCACCCCACAATAGAAGGAATGATCGAGCGCAACATGTGAACAAAGGTACTGTAAATCCCCCTTCACTGCTCTCTTTCTCTTTATTTCTCTCTAGTCCCCTCATTTTACACCCCTCCATCACCCTTCCCATCTTTCATCCTTCCCTCCCTTCCTCTCTCTAACCTCTTTGCATTCTATCAGGCTAAGTTTTGCCTGCCTATTTCACCTTATATCTAATATTATCACATGGTCTTTCCCTGCAGGCAGCGGATTATCCCCAGCAGATAGAAGCATTAAGGGACTCTTTTGTGGTCAAGGCCATGACCTTAGGGCCCAGGATTGATCTCCAACAGTGAGGAGATTCGACTATCCAAACACTGGGCACTGACCCACATAACGTGGTGCTTCACAGCTGGATAAAGAACCTGGGTCAGGTTTACAAAAGCTTGCTGCAAATGCAATGGGGGAACGAAATTGTGCCTACACACCACTGTGGTTGATGAATCCCAAGTTTGCCAGCTCCCTAGGTTAAATATGAAAGCTTGCTGGTCCTGATGGGATGGACCCATGATGAAGAACAAGGATGATAATCATCCATGCGTGGAAACATGGCTTTCGATGTTAAAGGAAGTGGTAGAACCTATGAGGAAAAGTCTGTCATTGTGGTTAGTGAGAAGAAGCTTTCAACTGCAGGGGAATAATTGAATTAGTGCTACTACACCTCCAGAAGACTGAAAAGGTGAACTTTAGGTATCTAGTTATCATCTTTCTTGAAGATTTGCAGATTTGAAGTAATCACACATCAGTGGGGAAATTTCTTATTGCAAAAAGATATTTGTAGAAGTTTACACAAAGCCCCAAGTAGATGTAAAATCTACATATTTGGCAACAAGTTGTGCCCTATCTGTCTCCTATGAGTACTCTTTCATTATTTTGAGGGCTCATTAAGGTTTTTGAAATGTGAAATTACAGAAATGAGCATGGTATGGTAAATGCTTCTCATCTCATTAAATGTTTTATATTGTAGGAGGAAGTGCATCTCTGTTTCAGCTTCACCTGATGATCAGTGGAAACATATTTACTATATTACTATACCACCTAGAATATGTTATGAGTGTATAGTACTGTTATGAAATTACAACACTTATTTTCAATCTGATGGTGCAGCCTATGGTATTGCTGCAGCAATACTTTTTAACTTGGAGCTGGAAACAGTCATGAGATAATTCACCAATGCCTCCTAGTTTCCCAATTTCTGATTAGATGTGCCTGAAACACCTTTAGATTCAGTTGCGATCTAAATTATTCAACCCCCAGTGCAAATCAGGTTTATTAGTCAAATATACAAACTAGTAGCCGTTTACAAGAACAAATGAAAAAAAAACATTTTATATAGCTCAACACAACTAATATTACAGGTGGTTTCTCCAAATTCAACAAACATGCTGCTTTTAATGACTGCTGGAGTTCCAAAATGATTCAACCACCTCATGACAAACATCTTTAGTACTTGGTAGAGCACCCTTTTGCTGTTATGACCTGCTGCAAACATGATGCATAGCCAGACACCAACTTCTGGCAGTGTTCCTGTGGAATCTTAGACCGTTCCTCATGGGCAAAGGCCTCCAGCTCACTAATAATCTTGGGTTGTGTGCTGCAACCACCTTTTTCAAATCCCACCAAAGATTTTCAATGGGGTTCAAGTCAGGTGACTGTGATGGCCACTCTAGTATCTTCCAGGAATTCTTCTGAAACCAAGCCTTAGTGGACTTTGAGGTATGCTTTGAGTCACTGTACTGCTGGAAAGTCCAATGATGTCCAACCTTCAGTTTCCTCACAGATGGCATGACATTTTCTCCCAGGATTTCCTGATACTTGATAGAATCCATCTTGCCCTCCACACGCTGCAGGTTTCCAGTGCCAGAGGAAGTGAAGCAGCCCCAGAGCATCACTGAGCCACCACCATGCTTCACTGTAGGCAGGGTGTTCTTTTCATCATATGCTTCATTCTTCTTCCTCCAGATGTACCGCTGATCCATAGGCCCAAAAAGTTCTAATTGTGTTTCAAAGGCACAGAAAAGTTGGCTCCAATTTGCCCTGAACTGTATAAATAAGTCAAAGAGGTTTTGGATTCTGTTCTGAGGAGTGATTAAATAAAATTGAAACTTTTATTAGTGAGCCTGAGGCATAACTGGTCAGACCCAAAAGGTTTTTCAACACTCATCCTTCATAGGTCAATGCCATTAACAGTGTCATTGGGTAACTGCCTATCTGTGTGGTCAGTAACCTTCATTCTTTTGAAAGTGTCGCATGTCTTGACAAATTGCTTCAAGTCTTAGACATTGAAAATTGGGTGCACTTGGGTGGCATTGGGCAATGCCTGGGGTAGAGTTAAACTGTGCAAGGTGCAATGATAGCGGATTTATTGGAAAAATTGTGGGTTTTATAATATTTGCAGACACAAATTGTCAAGGATTAATGTATTTTATCCATATATTTCATTGTTTGATTCATTGATTTACCTTGAAAGTGTTTGTAGCTGCTCTTCCAGTTCTACAGTTGGGATCTTGTTTCGTGTTGCGAAACTTTTGCTTTTCTCCATGAATGATTTGTTTTTGGTCTCTTGTAGAACAATGACAACGTACACAGCTCCAAAAGAACAGATTACCGCAAACACCAGGAAGGCATATTCTTTTAACGCCTCCTACACAAACACACACCATCTCAAAAGTTTACTGGGTACAAATTGTACTGTGGAGCATTTCAGGGACCCGAGATTCCAAAAGAGATCCTTTGGAAAGAGTAGCAATCAAAAAGTGTGTTGGATGTACATTACTTTGTGCTATCTTCCCTCACTTTAATCTGCCAAAAGCTCTGGGATGCATCTAACCAACTATCTGAAGAACTTTGCACCAACCATCTCACTTGTTATTTCATATCCGTTTGGAATCTAGTAATGTTCGCTTTTTATCACAAAAAGAGCTGAATTGGTTCAACTGGATCAGAAGTTTATTCAGCATCATTTTGTCACTTAAAGGGGTGACATCTTCAGTCTGAGCTGAAGGCCAGTTCAGTCCAGTCCAATTCACAGCGCCAGGCATCCGTCTCTGGACCACTCCTGGGAGCATATGATGTTGCTTATTCTTATCCAATTGAAGAATCTTGGGTTCAACAATATACAACTATTCATTAATGTACTGTGGTAACTCGATTAGGAGCGCATCAAGCACCGGGTGGTGTCTTATTCTGCCCAAATCCCGGAGACCACGGAAGACAATGCTAGTATAGTTTATAGGTGGGTTCAGTAGTGGTTACTGCCTTCAGGTGGTCATGTATTGGTAAGTATCACGACATGAACTTGGCGGAGGGACGTATTTGGTTCAGGTGAGGAGCTCAGTAAGAAACGTCCTCCTCGCATGTCTCAAGCAGAACCCGACCAATTTGAGCCTCTAATGACAAGAGTGAGAACATTTTGGCCACTCCTCCTTTCTTAAAAGCACATGAGTTTAGGGTAGGGGATTAAGTTGAAGTTAGTGTGGTTCACATACTGGACTGAGAGCTGAGGAAGACATTCAGTGGAATGTTGAAACATACTCATGTTCTTGTTTTTAAACATATGTCCAGATGACCTGATTGAACTATATTGATCTGATGGTAAAGATCAGAGTTGGGGGTCAAGGGATGAATGTAGTCATTGAGAGTCTTCATGATTATAGAAAATCAAATGTGGCTTGGCCGTCTCCACCAGAGTAATATTTCTCCCACCAGGACTTGACAATGTCTGTGATATTTTTGTCCGTGCCAGGGATGTCACTGTAGCAGGCTAATATTTTTGCTGTCATTTCATTAATGAATGGTGTTCTTACTTTTGCCACTAGAGGACGGTGTTGACCTTCATTAGCCTTCACAGTTGGTGACGACTCCATGATGAACCTTGCTTGATAAACACCATCGCTGTTAGTGATCAGCATAAGTTAATCTAGACATTTGGATGACAGCACAAGAACAAAAAAATGAGTTTTCATTTTGTAATTGCAAAGTAAATTTATGAGTTATGAGTAAAGTTCTTGAGCCTTGCCCATGGCTTAGTCCAGTGCTTGTTCTTGTCAATCCACCTGGCTAAATGTTACATTACATTATAGCCATTTAGCAGACGCTCTTGTCCAGAGCAACGTACAGCAAGTGCATAGGGTTCTTCTTTCCCTCTTTCTCAGGACTCACCAGAGCAGATTTTAGCTTCCATTGGTACCCCATGAGGGCACATCAGCAATGGTAGTTGTTGTTAACCCAGCCTTGACTGGTCTTGTATCGACACTCGATGGATCCAGGATGGTTTTGTCAATCTACATTACGATTTGGCAAAATTGTAGATCAGATGTCCTTCCTGACAGCCAATATCCCTATGGATGGGAGCACAGGTAAACTGCTGGATACCATCCCAGTATTCATGGACTTGCACCCATGCCTGCCACCATAATCATTCACCTGGCTAAATATGTGACAAACATATCTTTTAGAGATGTCCTGTTATACGACAATACTCACAGTGATAACAGAAGATATGAATCTTGTGCCTCCCACACTCAGTGTAACATAGGCTGCCAGGCACTTGGATAAGCCAGAGGCTGTGATGACACCATTAGTGTAGTTTACAACCTGGCAATGGAAAAAAGAGAGCACTACACAGAATTCATGTGGATATTTCAGGACTCTGATCAGGGGAATATCGTGCATCTTTCACAAAATTAACATTAAAACAATATTAAATCTGCAATTCCTACCAGTAGATGTGATCCGATCTCATGAACTCATTTCAGTTCTTCAGTCTGTATTCAGCTTGTAAGCCCATCAGAAATAATACAGCACTAATGTCAACTATGCAACAGGTTCAGTTAATCAGAAGGGATGCAGCGCTACTCAGGTCTAAATGAGAACAAATTGGCATAATAATTAGCACTTTAATATCTTATTCAAACCCTTGTCAACTGCTGTTCTAAGTTTCCATGTCGGATTTTTATTTGTTCACTGAGCCTCATATCCATTTTCATCAATGAGAACATGTACAGGAGGTAGTTGATAAAAGTTTTCAACTCATAAGGCAAGTTAACTGTTAACTTTACTCACCCCAGGTGGGGCATTCACCACGGATAGATTATATCCATAGAGAAACGACGACCCAAAGGTACTGAGGAGGGTTGCCGACATCAGACAGACTGTGATGCTATGCTGCTGAAGCTCATTTTAAAAGTATAGTTGGGAAACAAGACATTCACCATTTGAAACAAGAGTAACACGTTTTGACAACTTCCTTTCAAACTGACAAGAGGCTCATGATCAATGCAAATCAAAGTGCTTTATGATAACCTAAAGCAAAGTACTGACTTTATGGTAAAGTTTGTAAAAACTCGGTGCTATATATATTTCAGAGATTATTATCATAATCTGCTGAGATGGTTTACATAATAAAACCTACATTTTGCACACACACCCTCAGGCTGCAGCTAAAAATGAAATGATTCTTCTCTGTAAACCTACAAGGGTACCTGGCAGTCAAAGTTCAAGATTCTACATGCTACCGATTCAAACAGAAACCTTATAGACCACTAACCTTTTCTGGGCTCTCAATAGGGTCACTTACCCCATGATTGCTTTTTGGATCCTGTTGAAGATTTTCCTCTGCCATGCTATTTGTGATTTCTCAATACATCAAAACTACAGTGGAGCTTTAAACTCAGTGAGATGACCCAGCCTGAAGAGACTTTGCAGAGAGATGGTAGTGAAGTAGGGAAGCACATTTGATTAATGATAAGTGTTTTGGCAAATAACGCAATAAAATGTGATGTATTTTTGGAGTATGTAAGAGCCAAGAGAGAGAGATAAAAAAGCATTAGGACTGATACCATAACCATGGAAATGGTCCACTTCACAACAACAGACTCGTAGCTGACCAAGGCAGATCTAGCAAGGCATACCGACTTGAAAAGATAGCATCCTATGACCGTGCCATACTGAAAGACATTGAGCTCTTCAGTATGATCCATTGTACTGTCAATGCTTTCTATGGAGACTACATGGCTGTATGCATCTACCAGCAATAGACGTGGCTAGAATAGCCATATCCTCTAATTAGAAAGGATGTCCACATACCTTTGGCCATATAGTGTATGTACAAGGTTAATCATGTGTATGACTGACATTTCTAAATTTGATGACAAAGATTAGGTTAATATGACGAGCTCTGTTGTAGCATATGTAAATAAATACACAAACAAATTGTGATGGCACTTTTTTTTTTTAATTCTATCACTCCAGTACTTTCACAACTGAATCAAAGGTATCAAATAATAAAAATTCATACTCTTGATTTAACAAAGTGCAGAAAAAAACAGCCACGAGAATGTCACACCAATATACACCTCATTTGCCTTATTAGTGATAAAAAAAATCAGTTTTAATATGCTCCTCATTAGGGGGGCAAAAGGTTCATATCAAAGGTCATTTCCATGTGTCTGGTTTTATTCACATGTCCCATAGAAAGGTGTTCTGAGTAAGTCTGATTGCTGTCATATTTACTCAAGACAAGTTTTTATACTAAATGTAAACAAGGTATTTGTGAATATCCAACATATAGTGTTTGAGGATCCTAGATATCATGATCACATCAGAATTACTCACATACATGTTCTCACCTACCCCCAACAAGGTTTCCATACAGGCTCTCACCCTTAATTGCTACAGATATGCGCTAGTCGGGACTCAATTGCCTGTGTTCATGTCAATATGAAACATCTATCCTGCTTCTTGTTTTCAAATAGGCAAGATAAAAGCATTTAATAGCTTGCTTACACATGTTTGACTATTTGGTTTCTCCAACAAACATCTATCAGGATTTCTTTTGTCAAGAAAACTGTCATAATGGCCTGGCCATTTATCATAGGCCTCGTTGTCTTTGTCTGCAACACAGTTGGCTCACTTCTTGGACCATATTAATTAAACCCACAATCTCAAAAAGAAAGGAGGAAAAATAATAATTTGTGACCAATTTCAGAAAGTCTTCATCTATTAGCGGCCGCTTGAAACACATTTTAGAACACACATACTTTAACTTGGGTTTGCTCTATGGATCTGTTGCTTTTATCACATGTTGAAAATAAATGCGTGAAGCTTTTTAAATCATAATTAAGATGGTACAAATTTGCATCAAAACACTTTAAAAGATTGGCTGCTCCATTTAAACTGACCTCATACTAATGCCACTCTTGTAAACACTTACCCTCCTTTACTTTTGTTAGATTTCATTGTGCTTCAAAATTGACTTAAAAAGTCAATGAGATTTGACATGAATTAAAAATCCTTCAAATCTATTATTTTGTTTCCTGTCTTATAGATTTCCCACACGTAAAATAATATTTTTCTGTTTGCAATTGTGTTCATAACCCAAGGATTTAAAATGCTTTCCCTCTAGGATAAAAGAAAGTACAAAGAACTAAGCTGGGGTGACTTTTTGAAGTGATTGTGTATCCATGACTGACACCACACAAGTAAACTCCAGAAAACACAATATCAGTTTGAGTAAGCTTAAGAGATGTGGTGTGAACATTTCTAAGTGACAATCCGTGATCTCATCTTTGCATAACAGTGACTTAACTAACATTCATTTATACATTACATAGTGAGAGAAAATGTAAGTAAAGCTTTTTTTATTGTCATAAAATGACTGCTCTCCAGTACACAACCCAAGTCTCAGTGTTGAAAAAAGGCACCGTATGATATTTGACACAATGACATCCAATAACACAAGGAAGCTATGCTCTTTTTTCATTGAGGGATTTTTTCCAGGGACATTTCCATCCTCTTACATATGGCAAAGTAAATGGATGTTTTCTTATATGGCGCACGTCTAGTCTACTCGAAGCACTTTATAATAAATGCCTCACATTCTCCGAGCTACGCGGCAGGATACAAACCCGTAACACCCGACTCCCAGGCGTGTGCTCTACCCACTGAGCCACTGCTACATATCCACCTCCCAGTCTAAATAACATCAAGTCAACATCAGAATGTAGACCTCCTTGCCTTAGCAAAACTATATCTACTTATTAATCTCTTTTTCATTTGGCAGACGCTTTTATTAAAAGCGACCCACATTTGATACAACAAGACAGGCTCCAGTTGGGAGTGAACAAAGGGATGACATAGGTGCTATCAGGCAATGTGTCTAGAAAAAAGAGATCTAGGCATAAATGTGGGCAAGGTGCATAGAAAAAAATAAGACTCATCTTAAATTATATGTCAAGTTAAGTCAGGTCCATTTTATTTGTATTGAAGGGCCTCTGGATGGCATAAGGGGTTAAGGTACCTATGTTCAGTGCATCTCTGCGTCATGCAGGAGTTGCCTACTGCTGGGTCAGTCTCTCTGATAGCCCTCTAGAGTGTCGACAGGATGGAGGAAGCCATAGCACGCGTCTCCTCCAGGTCACGTGACCACCAGCCCTCACTAGTCCACACATCATGGTCTGGTGGGGAAAGCACAGTGCTTGGTCGTCAGAGGAGAATGAAGCAGAGTACTTTCCCTTCACTTAACCAAGAGGTCCGGAAAGCCCACAGGGGGACACTAATGAACCCAGAATACTTTATCCAACCTAAACCTCTATACCCATGTGAGCCTTAGCCAATTATGACCCACTAACTATGGACCTCCAGCCATGGTTGGAGACGGCGCAGCTAGGCTCCGAACACACAACACCATGACGCAGAGATGCACTACACATAGGTGTCTTAAGCCCCTACGCCACCGGAGGCCCTGTTCTCCAACTTCTTTGGGCCCGACTATATAGTTATGCTGTCTACGCCCTCATTCCGATCACTTTGTTGATCGTATTGGAAATGTGAGTGACTTAGCTTTTCTGTGCCTTGGTTTTTCTCCTGTTACATTTATGAGCTCACCTGCAATATTAGACTTCAGTGTGATAAACTAACACTATATATGCTGTGCTTATTCAATGTCATAGGTGCTCGAGTGCCATTAGCAACAATTGACTGGAAGGCTTTTGTACTTTACTACATTTCAGATATGTGTTTTGGTGTTTTAATACATTAAATGTAACTTTGTGCATTCACCACTTTGTCAATTATATTGGAAAGATGCTCAAGTGCCATTAGCGACAATTGACTGGAGGGCTTTCAAATCTGTAACTTGTCAGATATAAACAGAGACCGCCTCCAAAGGATAATCCGTCTCAGTCTTTTCTCTCAACACAACGCAGCTTGATCTGCTAGCAACCATTGGTTACACACCCTGTGAGAATGTGCTCGTGTGTGTGTGTGTGTGTGTGTGTGCACACGCACATTCTGACAGGGGGATGTGATGCATCTAGTGCAGTAGAGGGAAGATGCATGCTTGTTTCCCTAATGGCCTGTCATAAAATAGGCTATCATTATATGAGTAGTTGTCACGACAGTGCTTAACGACCGTTTGTACTGTGATACGTCATACTCCAGTCTACTGAGAGGTCCCACCAGTAGGAGGGAGTTAAAGGGAGTAACAGAGAGGAGCACACCAACGTTTGAGAAACAGCACATTTACTGCTCTGCCACTCCTTTTAATAAACTCAGTATAAAACGTGAAGCTCGACTGCTTAACAATCTCTAGATTGCCTGCTTTCTAACCTCTCGTTTTCAACTTACTGCCACTGGCTAGCCTTTATGGTGAAAGGGAGCAGTGTATAACTCCTCCCCCACAAGCACATAGCCTGACCTTCACCAAGATCTCAACCAGTCCTCCTCGTGTCCAAACAATCATTAAGTGAGATGCTAATGACCCTCCGTATCCCCTTAGCAAAGGCACGCTATGCCACCAGTAAATCATGGGATCACAAGGCGTGATCACATTCTCCATGCAGTAATTCTCGTTAGGACAAACTGCAAGCGCATAGAAGCCAGTCACTGAACACCAATTGTGCCGTCTTGTGTTTGTCATCAGGATGCCTCAAGAACACCAAGAATTTCTTTATGGAGAGTTCCATCTGGGCTACCAGTCCACAGGGGGTCAGAAGATACAATACAAAGACCAGCTAAATACATTGCTTAAGAAATGTATCAACTCCTTGAGACTAGAGCAAGCTGCCATCAACTGTTCCAACTGGCAGGAATTCTGCTTCAGAAGTATAGAACAACTGGAAATATAAAGGAGTGGGGAATAAACAACAGAAGACACATAGCTATGCCTGTCCCCACTAACAGAGCCTTCATGTGCCCAATATGCAATAAAACTTGTGGATCAAGAATTTAACTGCAGTCACTAAATAACACACTGTTGACGAGGAAGGATGTCATCATCAGACTTGATGGACTACCAGCAAGTAAACAGTGCACTGCCTTCTTTGCCAAACATGCTATACTGCTGTATGATCAATAGATGTGGTCATGATTATCAACCAGAGTGAAGACCGTCTTCTTCACTAGTTGTAAGGAGTTAGGATCTAGATGGCTAGAGCTGGCGTATTTGTCTTCTAGATTTTCATCACTGTGTACTATCCCTATTTAGGAGGCTATTATTATTATTATCATCATCTCTTAATTTCAATAAATATCTGTTATCCTCTCAGTTTTTTGTGCTGTAATTTTCTTTTACTTTGTATATAAAGCATCTATTGCACACATATAAGTCCTCTCCATTGCACTCCCTGAAGTTTCTTCCTAATGAATGCAGTTTTAAAAAAAAGAATTATTCCTTGTGAGAGTCTAAGGAAAGGATGATATATGTTGGTGTAAAGTCCAGTGAAGCCAATTTTTAAATTGCGATAATTGGCTATAAAAAAGACCAGACTTAAGGATAGGGGGAAGCATAGCACAGTGGGTAGAGCAGTTGTCTGGCGATATTGAGAGACCAATCTCCTTCACCTCCAGGGTCACAACTCCCACAGAGGAACACTACTGAGCTATGTCCCCCACTGAGCTATGTCACCCCTTGGTGTACAACCTCCATTCAAAGTGGTCACAGGTTGTTCTGGTGAGAAATCACCACCAGGGGAATTATTAACATCCTTGACAGCTTGTTTGCAAGATGGGGCCTAACCCTGTCCATCACCACAGACAATGGGCTGTAGCAAACCTCATCAGGATTTTCTTCCTTCCTCTGTAGTAGACATTAAGCACCTCCACACTGCCTACTTTCACTCCTGGGTCAATAAAGGGGTACAGTGTTTTAATCACACACCTAAGAATGGTTTTGGACACCCGTTTCTGGGGTGCTCATTTCAGAATGCCTTAAATCAAACGCTGATGCACTACAGGGCAAGTCGCCATTCAATCACCAACATCTTTTCAGCATCCCTAATGCTGGGATGTGAGCTGGTGCTCCTACTGAATAGACTCGAGGCCTGGTGCATGGCACACACAAAATGCTCAGTGGTCCCGACCAAAATGGGGTGTAGCTAGGTTCCAGAGGGGGAATCAAGCAATGCTTCTTTGACAGTGCACATATGGCAAGAAAGCCTTGCATTCATGCGTCAAGATTGGGTGTAAAGCCTTAAGCCACAGAGTCAACAAAATTAATATATTCTGTTCTCAGCTCCTGCAAGTAAACACAAATTGAAGACAGTCACATTTAGATTGAGTGACAGTTCACGTTAGCAGCCAGTCACTTCAGGAAAGTGCCTCCTCTTCCTCCAGCTAATTAAATTAAGACTCCTCTACATTCCATTACAGCAACTAACTGGTCTGAGCCATTACCAGTGTGGCCCACACTCAGCCTTCTAACTGAGCCTCAGGGGACAAAAACAGAAGCAGTTATCAAGGCTGAGGTTCAGGCCACATCCATACAGACTCCCCCTTCTACCTTAAAACTTAACTTATTTTCCATATCAAGGACTGTTCCTTTCAGATATGTTAGTTGCTGGTCAAGTTATGATAATTGAGCATCGTTGAGTCACATATTTATAAAGGAGGAGGAAAATGTTGTTCATGTCCGTACCTTATTTTGTTGTTTTACAAAAGTTGACTGCTTTATGGACGAGTTTGTTATGGGAAAAAGGAGAAATGGGCGATCGTGCTGCATCTAACTCCTGTGTGGACCTCTAGTAGACTTCACAGTACTTTCACATGTCTTTGTATGTTCCAGATACCCTTGAGTTTCCTACCATTAAGCAGTATCTTTCAGCTGTTGGCACATCTGCATTCGGGTCCTAAATTACTGAAAACCCACCCTGATGTGACCATAAATTACTTATATGCGCAAGCACAGTTGAGAAGTCATATAGTGGGAAATCATGTATGCAATGTAAGAGAGGAACTAAGTTTTGGTCATCACAAAAAAGGTGAATCTGTTCAGCTGGATCAGAAGTTTTGGTTATTGTTTTTGAAATAACAGGTTTAGGTCTTGTATTCACTTGCACCATAGGATGCCATTTTGAAGTTGTGTGTAGCAATAGTGCGATGTCCAAAATCTTCAAAATGAAGGGAATTTAAAAAAATGGAATTGTCTACAATGCCAGGTGTAAAGAAGGCCGTCCAAACAAGAATGCACTGATTTGCATTTTACTGTAGTTCTATGCTAACAAGCATTTGGTAAAAGGAAGGAAAGTCTAAAAAAAAAAATTTAAATTTAAAAAAAATTAACCATTTGCCTGTAAATAAATAACATAAAAAAATAAGTTTTCAATATGGCCCGGACAAGATGATGATTAACATTTAGCAATAGCGTAAACAGGCATTTGTCTTTCAATCACACACAAAAATACTAGTGTTCAAATGGAAATGGTTATAACCCATTCTCAACAAAAGCAGGTATATGGGCTGTTCAACCAGTCTAGGAGGCAAAATTTCTTAACAAAGTTTAAATGCGTACAGCAGCAACATCCAGTGTATATGTACATTAGCATGTGTCAAAAAGAATGATTTAAAGAGCACATGTACACATACAGACATGGCCACTCATACACAGTTGCAGAAAAAATCTGCTAGGACGGTAATGTGCACCATCCACCACAACACACACAAGGCCCTAGTATCAATTTAGTGAAGTTTAAAAAGCAAATCCTATTCTCATGGCAATTCTGTTCTTGGATCTCGAAACTAAAATAACTTTAATCCTTCTTAAAAGGCCAGCGGGAAGATATCTTATTTCCTAAATTTGATCTTTACTGTAATTGGGAAAGCATTCCGTAATTACAAGTGTAGTCAGATCCAGCTGAACTCACACTCATTGGAAAAATGCACACACACTAAATAGACAAACACACACGTGTCACAAATGTATACATAGGCACAAACAAAGTGGCAACCATTTTACATTGATCAGTACT
>OMLC01101604.1:0-28254 GCA_900302585.1 Regalecus glesne | reverse complement strand
ATTGAACGCAGTCTCTCTGTGCCAAGCCAGCCTGCACTGTGGAGAGAAACCAGCAACCTGCTGCTGCACTGTGATTAATCTTGCACTCTGTCCCCACTGATTCACATGTGTCTGGGCAGGCTAGCGCACCATCACACTGTTTACGCGCAATAATCCACATCATAACACATGCTCTGTCATCAACATCTGTCAAAATCCACCAGAGGAGCAGCTGGTTTTGGTTTTCTTAGAATAATTGGCTTTGATACTTGACACAATCTATTGCATTATTTCTTTGGTTTGTAAGAGAAAATGCTACATTATCACTAGAGAGAGGTCCATTTTTACATGTCACGATTAGTCCCTATAATGTGGGGGTGGACATAGACTTAGACGTAGCATGGGGGATTAAGGCCGGATGCTCTACCACTGAACCATTGAGCTACCATTCTTTTAATGGAAGGAGAGCCTTGAGAAAGAGGTAGAAATGAGAGGTGTGGGTAGGGATCTACAAGATTTGACTTGTGCCCCAGGAGGCTTTGGCATAGAGATACTTATGAGTCCTGACAATGATTCAGTGGGTTATTTTGACTCTTGTGATGAACTCCCAGAAGTTTTACTCTCAATGCTTAATTCAATCAAGGTTAATTTTTTTTTGTTTTTTAAAAGAAAGATAAATTGGAAATCATCATTCTGTGAAGAATATTTGATGAGAAATCTGAATTTAATCCAGAAGAAGATCAAATTATTGTTGTTTTTCTAAAATGTAAAGGACTGCATCCTATATCCAATAGCAGACATTGAGGTGCTTGCTGGAAACAGAATCAGAGTTTAAGTATTCTTATCTGGATTAGCTTAATTAAAAATATATACAATTAAAGCAAAGTATACTTTTGGATGTGAGAGCTGACACAAGTCTTTTGATGTGTCTGAGGGTAACCATCTGGTGGTCAATGAATATCTGCCACAACCATTCAGGAACTACAAGGATTCTGATCATTTTCTCAATTTGATATCCCCCTTGGTAAGAGAGACCCATTAATGTTTTGGTGTACTGGGTTAAACTATGTAGATTGCTGCACTACCTCCTTTCCCCCTCCCAGTGTTGGGAGGAAGGCAGACAGCATAGCGTGAAGAAATGTCTATCCCCCTGGCCTTCATGTCAGGAATCCTGATGAGGTTTATTGGGGCAGAAAGGGCCATTTTGCCCCCTGAGGCTGTAGCTGGAGTTACAAAGCTTTCTCCGTTGTCTCCCTAACACACACACCACACCTCTCTCTCTCTCTCTCTCTCTCTCTCTCTCTCTCTCTCTCTCTCTCTTGAATACACATACAGATAAACACTTTTGCACTTTCTCTCATCTTGCTTTTTATTTGTAATGTCTTC
The DNA here is from genome assembly GCA_900302585.1 of Regalecus glesne. Taxonomy (NCBI): domain Eukaryota; kingdom Metazoa; phylum Chordata; class Actinopteri; order Lampriformes; family Regalecidae; genus Regalecus; species Regalecus glesne. The sequence goes on along the minus strand of OMLC01101604.1, from coordinate 26,889 downwards.
ACATGTTGCGGTACCATGTGTGTTTAAGACAACGGGTGAGTGAGAATGAATGCTTTCACCAAATCAGACTGTAATCTAGAAGGTGAATCCAAATAGAAGTATCATCATATGGATGTTGGAAAATAGATAATAGTGATATTGGATATTGTACGTGTGTGTTTGTATTTGTTATGCATTCTCTCTAACAGACACACACACACACACACAGTGTCTTGGAGTGACTCAGGTATATAGATAACAAGTAGTTCTCTCTCAGTGGTAGGATACAGGCATGAGTCAGTCTGTTTTGGAGTCTGTACCATTACGCCATTCAGATAGAATCATAGCCTTTGTGGAAGAGGTGACATGAATGAATCGCTTAGGTGCTGAATAGGGGTTGTTGCCAGTTCCATAGGCCTCTTGGCAGGCCACTGGCATGACTCAGCACAGGGACCTGATGAAGGGATTTTGCCATCATCACGGGTTTCCATTACAGTTGTATAAAACAGATTTTTTTTTGATGCAGCCTGAGATCCAAGAATGTGTCCTGGACTTCTATGCAGGGCCATGTTATGAATGTCTCACCTCACAGAACACACCCCAACCTACTCTCCCTGGCCTGAGGGTAACTCCCAATACCATCCTATCCTCTCCTAAACACATGTAACTCCCTCCCTTCTCAGCCTCAACACCTGAGAGCTATAGTCTCCCTGCTACTGGTGAATAAATGGAGATCAGCACCATTCAGCTATGTCAAAATGGCAACAACAACAGTCTGAGTAGGAAAAGCAGTATGACTTCTCTTTGGATTATTGTATCTACTCAAGATTTCTTATTCGGTTCAGGGGCAGAGGTGCCTAGTAGATATGCATGGAGCTTACTCTTTCCGTTTGCCGTGTAACTGTTACTGCTCTAACCTGGCCACTTCTCAATTTTTGATTCATTTACCATTACTGATGAGAGTGTATGTGAAATGTCTTATGCTTAATCTTTTATGAGTATTTGTCTAATGGAACATAATTGATCTGTGATCTGTACAGATCACCCTCCGTAGTTCAGCATCCATGTGAACCTAAGATTAATTGCAAAATTTAACCATCTTAGTGAATTAGTTTATTACCGCCGCTTCTTTTTAAAGTAATAATTCCTTAAACCTTGATAATTATTTGCAGGGAGAAGATGAAGATAAGACAGACACATACTGTGTTTTACTCCGAAGCGCAATGATTGGTAGATAATGCCAAAATATAAAAACTTATATTTTCATGTCTAAAGGGTTTGTTGAATCTCAATAAATGAATCGGGGATACTCACGTAGCAAACAGCACAGTAACAGTCGTGGCAGCTCAGTGGTTGAGTCCTTGTTTCAGGATCTGATAAGCCAGAGACAGTGGGTTCAAACCCACCAAAGGGCGTCAGGAAGGGTATCTACCTTGAATCCCCCAAGCTCCATCTAAGTCCATGTCCATCCCCATAATGTGGGGACTAATCGTGACATGTAATTGGACCTCTCTCATTTGAACATCTTTAATGTTTTAATTTAAGACCATGGGCAAAAGTTCCTTGCTTTACAGAATAAATGTAAAGCAAAGTTTCATTTATTTCCTCTTTTTTAACTCATCCAAAAAAAATCAGATTTGTGACTCAAAACTGATTCAATCTGAATCACAAGTTTTGTTGAAACCCTATTTTTGACTGTATTGTTCTTAAATGCTCAAGGTTTGTCTTTCCACAGAAATGGCTCTGTGTATCAAAGTCCAGCTCTCTCCGGGTTGTCCGCCCCTCCTTCCTTGTCTCCTTCACTCCCTTCGTGGGTTAGTATGGTCCTCTCACTGCCACTGCTGCAGTAGTTGGCCCAGCTCTGCCACAGTTTTCCATCAAAACACCAAACCTCAATGGAGCATTCAAGCCCAGGCCCGCCTCAGTGCTGCCCCTCCCTCCAATCCCACCCTGTTGCAACTCTGCCTCTTCTCTTTTTCTCTCCCTTCAGACTTAATGGCTCTGTCCAGGAAGAGGTCCCAGCTCAAACTTGAGCACTTTATAGCTTGACTTAAAGAAGTGAGTGAGTGAGGGAGAAGTGTTTCTGAAAGATACATATTCTCCACTAGCTTTGCAGCTTTTGAAAGAAGTGTTGCCTTTGGTGAACTTGTGTTTTGGCTTGAAGTGTGCACATTTGTTTCCAGCTGTTTTCTCATGATTTTCTGCTTAAACAGCCTAACTATACATAAATATAGTGACTATGATTAGCAATGTCCCTCTAGGAAAAAGATTTACAGCCTCACAGTTGCATGTTTTTGGCCTGTGAACTATACTAGATATTGAAAGAACTATTGCAGAACAAAGATTTGTTAAAAGCAGTCTGTTTCATTAAAAAGCTTCATGGAGCAAGATTAACAATAGAACTTATTCTGTGCCTGAATCCATAAAGTACTCCATAAAGGCAGCTGTTATCTTCTAAGTAAACTATGCTTGTCTCAAGACCAGTGATGCATTTTATTTATTCATTTAGATTCTCTTATCAGTCCCACAAGGGGGGAATTTGCAATTCTCTGCATTTTAACCCATCCTATTGTATAGGAGCAGTGAGCTGCCAACATATGGCACTCGGGAGTAGTTAAGGTTTCAGTGTCTTGCTCAAGGACACCGCGACATGCTTTCTTCAGGACCGGGGATCAAACTTGCAACCTTCTGATCACCAGTCAACCGCCCAACCCACTGAGCTATACCACCCTGATATAAATGGACTTGTTCTTATATAATGCTTTTCTAGTCTGTAGACCACTTAAAGCACTTTGGAATGAACACATCACATTCACCGAGCTAGGCGGTAGGATATGAATCTCCAATGCTTGGTTCTTAGGCGTGCGCTCTATATGCTGAGCCACCAAGGCTCAAATTTACATCTACAACTTTTTGATGCAACTTTGGTTTAATCGTTTGAATACAATGAAGTTGCATTTTATGTACACTGGATTTGAGTTTGTCTATGTAACACCCTCACAATTACTTGAAAAGATATCAACAGCTTGCACAGATTTGAAATTCATTGAACTTTTGTAATTTCTCATAATGGCCAGTTAAATGATGACATCATGTGAGAAGACATTTGTATTAGTGTGCCAAGAAGTAGTGTATTGTCACAGCTGATGTTTGCCTACAATGGATAACAAATAGGGGTAACCAACACTACTCTCTGTCGCTGCCTGATCCAAGTCAAACGTGTGCATGCATAACACATTTATGGCGGATTTTGGATCAGGCAGCAACATGATCAAAGGTTATTAAAAGAATTTTGATAATCCAAAGAATTCAAAAGGTATAAAGGAACAACTACTTCTAGGTTGAGGTCAAAACAGGAAGTGTTGCATATTCTTTTCACACTGCCTGATCAGATCAACTGTGGATTTGAATCACATGTGTGAGTGTAAACGGTTCACACAGCTTTATTGTACTATGAAAATAAGACAGGGTTAGACCAAAATGGTCGCATAACAAAACTCTTTTCTTTTTTGGAAAGTGCAAATTAATATTAGACTCATTTGCACTTGTACGAGGGTCTGCCTGAAAGGCTTCACATCACAGGGACGGCGTAGCTAAGTGGCTAGAGCAGTCATCTGGCAATCGGAAGGTTGTAGGTTCGATCCCCGGTCCTATAGAAAGCATGCTGAGGTGTCCTTGAGCAAGACACTGAACCCCTAACTGCTCCCCGAGTGCCATATGGTGGCACCTCACTACTCCTATACAATAGGATGGGTTAAAATGCAGATATCCAACTTTCCCCTTGTGGGACTGATAAGGGAATCCATTATTAATCCATTATCCACAGCTTGTAAACGAAAACATTTTAATAGGGTAGATTATTTTTAGCTTGAGCACTGCATATTAAGCTTTTTCATTTCCCTTTTTCTCTTTCAATAAACTTTGGTGCGGTACAAAAGTCTTATAGTGGCAGGGAAACACTGAGTTTGCTGCCCATGTGTGCGTCTAGCTGTCTGCTGCTAATATTGCATACTACTGGGCCTCTCAGCCTAATAGTTCTTGTGCATACAGTATGATGACACACTGTATGATCAATGCAGTCGGTCCTCTGCACATCCATCACTGTCTGGTCTGGATCGGCCACCAAACAGGACAGAGAAAGGCTTCAACGGACAGTTAGGTCTGCAGATAAAATCATTGGCGCCAACCGGCCTTCCATTTAAGACTTATATATCTCCAAAGTCAGGAAACAGGTAGGCAACATCACTGCAACCCCATCACATCCTGGTCACTACCTGTTCCAGCTCCCCCTCTGTTAAGTGCTACAGAGTACAGTGCGCCATAAAAGCCAGATATAAAAACAGTTTCTTTCCACGGGCTGTCATTCAAATGAACACTTAACCATATATCCTGTATATACTCTACTGTACATTGTACGTATACTCTGTCATGTCCATCTAGCTCAGGCATGTATGTATGTAACCTGTTAACTTTATTTATATTATATTATTTATCTTATATTATATTTTATTTTAATATCTCTGATAACGCTATGCTTTATTACTTTTTATTTTCACCTTTGTATATGATATAGGCTGATGTACCTCAGTGGTAGAACGTGCACTTTGGGAACTGACTAGCTAGATGTTGTGGGTTCAAGCCCATCACAGGGCATCAGGAAGGGCCGTAATTTAGCCTTAATCCCCCAAGCGTCATCCAAAATATGTCCAAAACGTGGGGACAAATCGTAAAAACACGTAAAAAAGACTTAATTTTTGCCTGTGTACAGTCAACCTTTGTGTATATATCTGAAGATTGTTGTGTTCCGTGTGAGATCCCTGTGAGAGCCATGAAACCAAAGTCAAATCCCACGTAGTGAAAACCTACTTGGCCAATAAGCTGGTTCTGATTCTTGTGGTTAAGGTGATTCAAAACCTTTGAAAAACGTGTTTTCTACTCTAATTGAATGCCAAATCCTCAGCTGGCTTTTTGTCTAAACCTGAGCGCACCGGCAGTGCCTCCGTATTTATGCTTCTCATAGTCAGTGAAAAAAGGGGTAGTTTGTCATCATGTCCGAACACCAGAGAAGGGAAAATATGCCCGCCGAAGATATGCATTCTACTGAGTGCACTCTTCTAGTTTAATTTGTCTTCTGTCATACAGCAAAATAAGTGAATGTACGTTTTTTGGCAAATGCTGCATCCATCAAGAAAATCACATGATCCTCTGTAGCTCGCAACTTACTAATTCAGCCAAGTCACCAAGGTAGTTTTGGGATGTCATGCCATCCTTTTTTATTATATATCTCTCATTCTTTACTATCTATTGCATACAGAAGGGGTGGTACAGCTCAGGAAGTGGAGTGGGTCATTTGGTAATGGGAAGATTTGTGGTTTGATCCCTGGATCCTTCAGAAAGCATGTTGAAGTGTCCCTTAGCAAGGTACTGCTACTGGGCTCCTCTGTACAACGAGAGGTCCGATTTAGATTTACGTGTTATGATTAGTCCTCACAATAGGATGGGTTAAATGCAGAGGACACATTTAATTGTAAGAATACAATGACCAAATAAAGTGGCCTTCTTTTACCAGAAAAAAAAGTAAAATACTTACACCCTTGTTATTTTAAGTCCCATGTTTTGAAAAGTTTGCCAGTATAGGTTAACATTGGTTAGTTTCAGGGAGGGATACTCTTGAATAGTATACCTTCGTGTATATTCTGTCGTAACTACAATAACCAAGCATAAGTTCATCACATCATACCTTACAAATTGTTACAATATGAGTCTTTTCACTCATCTCAGTGTGTGGTAGTCAGGACGACTCTGAACATGGGAAGTATCTTTGAATTAAAAGAGTTAATGATTTTCTTTTTCATTTACCCTTGAGGTTTTATGCTGTTTTTAATATTTTTTGGGGGGACTTACTGAGTGTTAGAGTGCGCGCCCCTAAGTCAGACACCACAGGTTTGATCCTGCCACAGGGCATCAGGAAAGGGCATTCAGCTTTAATCCCCCATGCTTGGATAAATCTGAGGTACCCATCGTAAAGTGCTTTGAGTGGTTGCTAGGCTAGAAAACCACTATATAAAATGAGTCCATAAACCATATGAGTAGTATTTATTATGTAATTCCAGTTTAACTGGAAAATGGTTATCAGCAATAGCCCAGCAAATGAATCTGCAGATGATTGCATGGTTTTCTTAATAAAGCTTGCTATTGCCACATATCTCATGTTAACAAATAGATTTTTTCTTTTTCTATTCATGGCCTTTTAAAACCAGAAGCTTGCAAGCCAATATTTGTGAATTTGTAAGGATTGTATGGCTTGCAAGCCTAGTGGAGACCTGCACAGACGGAACATTGGTCAGCCAGTTTGACTAAACATTGTACAAGAGAAATATTTTAAATGGGTTGCCTTGGTATATGTACATTCATGTGTTTGCATGTAATGATCTTTGCCAATGGTTTTCAGGGTCTTTGAATTTTGCGTCATTATCACTGTCAGGATTCGAGGTTCATTTCCCAGATGGCCAATCCATGTTATAGAACACGCTGGTACTGTGACTTTTCATTAAAGGTCTCATCCAGATGTCTTTCAATTAAGGGCATAGAATTATAATGTTAGCCTATTTGGCTGCTGTATAGAGAAGCTACCCCAGTGAATGAACTATTCTGTCAGTGGCAAGACAATAGTGACTAGAGACAAGTCAAGACTGTGGCCTCTAGAACAGTTGTGGTGCGCGCACCCTTTGGGGTACTCGAGAGAGGAAAAATGCAGTGGCGCTGTAATGATGTTCTTTACGTGGTGGATCGTGTGTAACTTTATTGTAAATTACTGGTGTTCTAATTTACATAACCACTGTGTTATGTGTGGTTAATTGTAATTTAAACTTGATGCAATTTGTCTTTGATGTGGCTGAAAATATGACCGCATTTCCCCCATCTTCTCTCATGATGGGGCTATCTGCCTCTGAACAAAGGAGTAAACTATGCACACTAACATTCTCCCAAACTCTCATTTATTTGGCAAAGTTTCAATCAAGCCGGATCAAGGCCTAGGAAGATCTGTTTGATCAAAATGTTGCTGAATAGATTCGTTTTTTTAGCACTTCAGTGTGTAGACCTTACTTCTTTGTTTTGATCAAAACATTGCTGAATAAATTTGCTTTTGTGAGAATTTCAGTGTACAGACTTTAATCCATTGTTCTAGTTTGGCAATTTTGGTCTTGCACTTTAATAATTTTTGGATATGTGCATACTTGGTTCCTCTTTTAAAGTTCTATCTGCCTCTGAACCTGTATGTGTATCCTCACCCTCGCCCAACCTTCATAAAATGATAGTTATGCATAACTTTGTTGCAATTTATTGGGTCTAGTTTCAGTTTTCTTTATGTCGGCAGTCTTTTGCAATGGTTAATGGACTTTATGTGTGTGCGTGTGGCAAGGCTCAGTGGGTAGAGTGGTCGTCTAGCAATCGGAAGGTTGCAGGTTCGAGCACCACACCTGCAGAGAAGCGAGGAATGGTGATAGTGAGGAAGATTGCCTGGAGAGCTGGGTGACTAGGGTGAGCTAGCTTTTAGCTTAGCTTAGAAGACCAATGTCTAATATCTTGTTACATCTATTCTTATTATTTGTCCATCATCAAACACTGAGATAGGCACCATTTTCCTCATGACCTCACCTTGGATAAGTGGCTGACAATGGATGGCTGTTTCAAGCTGGATAGCTTCAGTATGACTGTAACTAGACTATGTAGCTTTTTATTAATTTTATTTTTTGAAGTTGTGGGTAATTGGGGTGCATCAACTTGGTCCGGTTGTAGAAAGGGGATGCATTTCCCTAAAAAGTTTGGGAACTGCTACTCTAGACACACCAACTTTCTCTTGCCTCTGTTCTCCCTTGTTTTTCCACTCATAATCTCTCTTCCACCTCATCTCAAACTCCTCCCACCTCCTGCTGCACTCCTCCTCTTGCTCTCCACTTCCCCCCACTCTGTCCATCACCACCCTTCCCTCCTCTCTCCTATCTCCTCCCTCCTATTCCTCAGTCTTCCCAGTGTCCTGCTCAGGCCACGTTTTACCAGCCTGTGCCCCTAGAGCATTTGGGATGCAGGCCTTTTTACTATAAGACATAAAGCTTGGACTGAAGTTTACCTCTCAGTGCCTGTCTGATCAAATGTAAGCCCCCCTTTCACCTACTCAAAGACCTCACAAGACCTGTTTAGACTTGCAATTTAATATTTAAAAGCATGTTTTATTGGTCTTTTGCAACTTAGATGGTTTGTGACACATCACACAGCCTCTTATATTTTCTTTCATTGCTTGTCGTGTTTTCATTTGTTCCTGTGATTAACCAAGAGCAACATCTGCCCGCTCAGTTTTGCCTCGCTCTGGCATGTGCATGCACATGTGCCCATCCAGCGTGTCTTCAGCTGACTTTTCCATCTTTCCATTTTGGAGGTTTTGAGGGAGTGGATCAGTTAAAGCTAGCCATTTTCTGCTAGAGCCTCTGGAACTTATTACAGTCGGAGGGCATTTTCATAAACGGGCCATTCAGCTGCCCCTTCGTGGCTCTGAATGGGACACACTGTCAATAGAGGAAAGAAAGGCCTCCCCATTACAGAAGGCTTGTCTACTGAAGTCTTTGCTTACTCTTACCTCTGTTGTGCACTGATGCAATGTGTGTGTTTGGAATTTTAATAGCTTTGGATTCAATGCAAAGTCTTCCGTAGACATGGAGTGACTCTGTGGGTTAAGTCAGCTTGGTGTCTACACTTTTTAGGCTTTTGCTCTGATCACCATTTGTTAAAATTAAGGCTTCTTCGTCCTCCTCTCCAAACAGTAAAGTGATACAGAGTCTACTGAAATATCCTATGTTAGACATATCTTACATAAGAACTAGTCATTATATTGATCAATATTTTCCTAGAAATTCTCTTTTTTTCCAATATGAGGCTAGGCTACATGACTCATTTTATCTTTCCATCATCAGTCTCGCGAGACTTCCATGATGAAAATGGGCCACAGATGTGATTAAGATATGGTTATGACAGTCAAGCTGTGAACCCTATGAAAAGCTGAGGACACACACACGTACATACATGCACACTGAGATCTAAGAGGTGGGGGACATTTGACCTCGAAAAGCTTTTAATCTGCAGCTAAAGGAGGCTGATATTTGGTCAGGATTATCATGTTTACCCCCGTATACTGAAGAGATGCAGCAGGCAAGGCATCTTGTTTTTCACTCTCCTCATTTCGAAGATGTGGGCAGCCTAGTTTGTATCCTACATTAATATTCCTTACATCACTGAATTTGGATGATAATGGTTTCTCCTGTTTTACCTTGCAGGTTTCCCAAGAAAGCAAACAGGTAAGACTCTTTACATCCTAATTTTAAAGCAGGGCCATAGGCAAGCTAGCGTTAATGTTTTACTGTGGACACACACATGCACTCATGAACAGATGGGGTCACACACACACCACCAGATGAAGGAAATTGGGTAGTTTTCAGTAGGGCTACTTTGCTGCAACACAGTGGTCTTCAGAGTATGGACTACAGATACCCTCTCTCTTTTTCACAAGTGCACACTCTCACGCACACGCACTCACGCACACACACACACACACACACACACACACACACACACACACACACACACACACAAGGGGGTGGGGGATTAGAAGAAAGAACAAATTCATTTAGACAGCGCAATTAAATAATTTAATAAAACCATCTGTCTTTGTTTATCTTCTGTCTATTTGTCCATGTTATTCTGTCTTATCTGTTTATGTCCATCTATCTCTACCTCTTTAACAGACACCCAGAGGATATAGGCAGAGATGATCTTAATGATGTGGAGTTCCATTAACCACCAGAAAAAGGACTGTAGCTTCTGTAGAGAGTGCAGGAAGTGCAGGAACAACACGCTGAGCCGGTCCACCACTAGATGCCAGGATAAGCGTAGGTCTGGGACAGGAGAAAAATGGAGGAGGAAGATTTTTTTTTCTTAAGAGAAGACGATTGAGGAGTATGAGGAGCACAAAAATAAACAAAAAACTAACGCAACCCATGCCAAGGGGCCGGATGACACCTCTTGGGGGGCTGTACCTAGCCCATAAGCTGCATCCCTGAAATCTCAGTCTCAAGTAAATACTTGAGGTATCAATATGTGTACATTTATGGCAAAGATCAAATCAAACCCCCATCCCTTACTAAATTGCATTTCACTGTGTAAGAAACCAACCTATTGTTGTGTGGCATCACGGTACTGTTTATAAGGAGGGGGATGTTTGCCTTCAGCTTAGACTGAAGAAGTCACCTGGTGAGTGACGAAATGTTTCAAAAATGAACCTCTGATCCAGCTGAACAGATTCACCTCTTTTGTGATTTCCCTACCTGGATTATTGAGCATGCATCAAGACACTGTGTAAGAATGTTTACCTGTCATTTTTCACATCCTTACTGGTGAGCTTGATGTGGTTGTCCAAAGAGTTAATGTGGTTGGTAAAATGTGGTACATCTTGAGATTTAATTTTAACCCAGGTGTCATCCTGAACCAATGACTAGGTGTCCTAGCCATTGGTACCTCCACCCCTTATGCACTTAACGAAAGGCTCCTGGTTACATCACAATGACAGGGCCCTAAGTGACTAACTAGAATCAACTCAAACTCAAATCACAAGGTACTCTATTTTTGCTGTGCTTTATGCACTGCCTGATGGCACCTCTGTTCCATTGGACTTAAACTGATCCTATGGCTCTTGCCTATGTTATTTCTCCTAATCAGATACTGGATTGTATGAATTTCCATATGTATATCTCTTTGAATAAAAGCATCTGATAAATGACATTGTAACGGAACATTGGCCTGGGATAGAACATCAGAGTGGTCTTTCGTACTTCCTCCATTTAAAACTTGGTTTCTATAGGTGAAACTAGGGGACCCATAACACACCCATCCTTTATGCATGCAGCTTCAGGAACAGACATTTGGATAGTGTTAAAGGTAGTCCTATTGCTAAGGGCTGGATCATCCTGTCATTTTATATGGAACAACTGCACTCCTCATCAATAGGAAAATATAGGAAGAGAGACATAACATCAGGAGAGGCTGTTGTAATATCCACCTCAATGATGAATGATAATATCCCTCACCTTGTCCACAAAATCCATAGCGTTCTGATTATGATTACCGCCTACAAATAGGTTAAGAATAGACACCATATGGGGGCAGCATACCTCAGTGGGTAGAACGGTCATCTGGCAATCAGAAGGTTACAGGATCGATACCCGGTCCTACAGAAAGCATGCCGAGGTGTCCTTGAGCAAGACACTGAACCCCTTACTAGTCCCCGAGTGCCATATGTTGGCAGCACACTGCTCCTATACAATAGGTTGGGTCAAAAATGCAGAGAAATCCAAATTTCCCCTTGCAGGACTGATAAGGGAATCTATATGGCTAGGGTCACAAAAAGAGGTGAATCGGTTCAATTGGATCAGAAGTTTATTAAGAAACGTTTGGTGAGTGACAAAACGGTAACTCTCACCAGTAACGTAGTGTACGCTGTTAAATGCCAGGAGGACTGCAGTGACTTGTATATCGGGGAGACCAAACAGACGCTAGCTAAGAGGATGGCGCAGCATAGGAGAGCCAACACGTCAGGTCAGGACTCTGTGGTTTACAGCATCTACAGGCTAGTGGCCACTCATTCAAGATGATGATGTTCACATCCTTGATGGGGAACGCTGGTTTGAAAGGGGGGTGAAGGAGGCCATCTATGTTAAAAGGGAACGACAGTCTTTGAATAGGGGTGGTGGCCTGAGAGTACATCTGTCGGCGTCTTACAATGCCGTGATTGCAAACATTCCCCAATCCTTTGTGAATGGTGCCCTTTGTCCCTGAATGGGCAGTTGATCACCCAGATCTGATTTGGGTGATTATAGAGACCAAATTCACAAGATGAACAACAGAATTGGAAACCATTTAGTTAACTTCTGAGTCTATTTTTTCTGTTTATACTGTTCATATTCCCCTTTGTTTGAATTGCTTTTTTATATCATGACTACGATTTTATGCCGCTCTGGTAATACTTTCCACTTTGCTGCTATAACACTGTAATTTACCCCTGTGGAACTAATAAAGGAATATCTTATCACTCTGGTTGAACAAGTACAATTGTGTGATATTCTTGGGCTAGGAGACTCCATCACAGAAATATGAGATTAAGACAAAATAAAGAGAAATAAAGATATTCAAGAGAAAATACTCATTTAATAGTTCCACAGGGGAATTACGGTGTGCAAAAAAAATAAAAATAAAAATAGATTCCCTTATCAGTCCCACAAGGGGAAATTTGGAATTCTCTGCATTTTAACCCATCCTATTGTATAGGAGGAGTGAGCTGCCACCAAGTGGCGCTCAGGGAGCAGTTAGGGGTTCAGTGTCTTCCACAAGGACACTTCAAAAAAAAAAAAAAAAAAACGGATTCCCTTATCAGTCCCACAAGGGGAAATTTGGATTTCTCTGCATTTTTGACCCAACCTATTGTATAGGAGCAGTGAGCTGCCAACATATGGCGCTCGGGGAGCACTTAGGGGTTCAGTGTCTTGCTCAAGGACACCTGGACATGCTTTCTGCAGGACTAGGGATCGAACCTCCAACTTTCCGATGCCAGAGAACCGCTCTACCCACTGAGCTATGCCACCTCACAATAAATAGTGCAATAAATGGTGTGCATACATACATATAAAGCAACAGGTACTTTTGTCTGTGTAACATTTATATCAATATGTGCATGGTACAATGTTAGTCTATTAGAGGTCCTGTCGTCTGTGCACCATGTGTATCAGAATGAACTGTGTTACTATGTAAGAGGTCCTTTGTTACTGAATATATAATGTTCATTTTACCTGTCATCTGATCAGAAGGGGTGTCCCTTCCCAGCATACATAGGTATTCTTCTTCTCCATCCTCTTTATCTTCTCTCCTCTGCCAACTGTCCTCCTGCCATCCCCTATCTTCCCTCAGGGAAGAAGGTGGAGTTTTGGCAAATGACAGGTCCACCAAACTTCCCTCATCATGGACCAGTCTAGAGGGGGGGGTGTAGAGAGAGAGAGAAAGTGAGAGAGAGAGAAAATTGGAATTCAATTCACCAGAAATTGCCCATAAAAAGCAGTGATATATGGACAACTCATTTCAAGACACTGTACCAGTCTGTTTAAGTTTTTGTAGACACAGAGCAATCCCAGACTCAGTAGAAGTTTACTAAATTGGAGCTAGCTACAAAAGACAATCAGAATTCATTAGTGTCCCCAATTAATGAACAGGAGCTGGTTAAGATGAATGAATGAATGAATGAAAGAATTCCCTTATCAGTCCCACAAGGGGAAATTTGGATTTCCCTATATTTTGACCATTCCTATTGTATAGAAGCAGTGAGTAGCACCACCTGGTACCTGAGTAGCAATTAGGGGTTCAGCGTCTTGCTCAAGGACACCTCAACAAGTTTTCTGCAGGACTGGGGATCAAACCTTACAACCTTTTGATCATCAGACAGTCGCTCTACCCACTGAGATATGCCGCCCCCAATTGAGTGTGCCAGTGTGCCATTGAATCAATGTCACTCTATGGCAGTGAGGTGCAGTGTCCACTCACAGAGCAAGACTACTCGATGGGACAAAAACCCCATTGACACCCTGCATGCAGATTTCTATAAAATTGTCCTACATGTAAAGAGGAAAGCTACAAACAATACATGCAGTGCAGAATTGAGCTAATACCCACTAATGGTGAAAATACAACAAAGAGCAATTTCACCTGCATTGAGTGTTTTTTTGAACACATGTTGTGGATTCACAACAGCTTCCAAATGAAAATGCCACACCTGAAATCAACTCCAGATCTTTACTTGCTTAACTGATGAGGAAATTATGAGGGTATAGCTCTCACCTGCTCATGACAGCTTTTGAGTCATTTGTCCAATTACTTTTGGTCCCTTGAAATAAGGTGATTATGTATGGAAATTGTTGCAACTCCTAAACCCTTATTCCAATTTTGATGTAAATATACTCAAATTACAGCTGAAAGTATGAACTTCCATTGCACCTTTGAGAATGGTCCTCATTACCACTGATGGCCCAACTCTCATATGAACCCAGCCTATTGCTGTGTGGTAACGATGTACTGTTTATAAGGGGGGGATGGTGCAATCAGTTCAGACTTAAGATGTCCCCTGTTTGAGTGACGAAACATTTCTGAATAAACGTCTGATCCAGTTGAACCAATTCAACTCTTTTTGTGACTAAGAAAACTTCTCAAGTTGTTTGTGTGCATGTACATTACCTGGTTATAGGGCTGGTGTGTGTGTTAATCACCGTCTTGAGGTCAGTCAGTTGGAGAAAAGGTTGGTGGAAGTAGTGGAGATGAAGAATACACACCTACCACATACAAAAAAGAATCAACTGTCACATCCAGGTGTATCTAAAAGTACATGGGCATAGCTAAACAGTGGAGGGCACGGTTCAAAAGGGCTACATGTCCAGTAGAAGTAGGTGTGGCTAAAAAGTGCTGTGTATCCAAACAGAAGTGAGCGTGGCTCCTGCAGTTGCTAACAGAGAATCAAAAATCTATTTGATCTATGCCGATAATAATCCTGAGATAGGATTATTATCGGCATGAGAACAGCTTTAGAGGTCTGGAAAATAAATTCCTATTTATATTCACAGTTATTATTGATCAAATCTTTGATAAGATATTCCTTTTTTAGTCCCACAGGGGTAAATTACGGTGTTACAGCAGCTAAGTGGAAAGCACAGTTAGAGAGGCATCAAATCTAGAACATAATATGCAACAGCTCAAGGTCATGCAGATAACATATTTGGATACAAATCAAATTCTAAAGTGTCTCTGAATGCAGGCCTTGAAATGGATGAAGACCTTCCAGGTGTGGAAAATGGAGTGCAGATCCCACCAAGGTGTATCTGCACTCCACTCTCCTATCTATGCTTACTGGAAGAAGATAAAAAATGGAGGGACTGCCTCCCTTATGTCCCCTTCTGCAGTGCTCAGACTTAGGGAAACCTTGTCCATCTTGCCTGCCTATTTTGTGTGTCTGTGTTCGGGTGTGTGTGGGTACCAAAAGAAAAGCAGCAGGAATGAAGATTCTTGTGAAGAGAACAGGAACGGAGAACTTCTCTAAACCAAGATCTTCTAACCTGTAGAAAGTCATTGATACAGATGTAGAGAGAGACAAGGGGGGAGAAAGAGAGAGAGAGAGAGAGAGAGAGAGAGATAGAAGGGCAGAAATACCCATAGGAGAAGAGAGTCAGAAAATAGTATAGGACAAACATAGTATTAGTGGGATAATAGCCATTCCAGACCTTGATGCCTGATGTGAAAAATTAGAGATCATAACTTCCTACTGCATTGTTGTTTGGCTCGGTCTAATCACAGGATCTGTCTTTATTTCAGTAACATTTCACTGATGTACACCCACCTCTAAATCACAGTTATTCGTCACCCCATCCAAGTGTCCCCTCCTTTTCCAAGTTACCATGCACAATGAACAGTCCAGCCATTTCCCATGTCAGTGCATATGTAAGTATACACAGTATGAATATACTTTAAACACAACACACTTTTCAAAAACAATATTACCCCCCTGCAAAAGCATTCTTAGCTTCATTCCCAAGTCTGGATAAATTGGGGAGGGCTCAGTCAGGAAGGGCATCCGGCATAGAATCTTTGCCAAATCAAATTTGTGAATCATAAATCAGATTTCCACACTGGATTGGTCTAGGTTAATAATGCATACCAATGTTCCTGTTGGCCAGCAAGTGCCAGTAAAACCTATGCTACTGTTGGAAGAAGAGGGGGAAGGAATGTCCAGAAACCAGAAAATGTCCAGTGTGGATGGAGCTGCCAGGAAAGAGAAAAAGCAAAAGACCAAAGAGGTGGTTTATGGATGTGGTGAGGGAGGGCATGCGGGTGGCTGGTGTGACAGGAAGAGATGGACAATCCACTGTGACAACACCTAACAGGAACAGCTGAAAGTAGTAGTAGCAGACTGCAGGCGAATAATGTATGCATTTCTATGCTGAATTCTGCAGTTTATTTGGTTTAGAACAGAGTTGTAATGGTAAACAAACTCATGAAAAAGTTATATAAGGACGAGGAATGGCAGATATTGTCAAGTGAATTGCATGTGGCTGAGCTGCGAATACAGGTCAGACATAGCTAGCTTTTATAAAGAAGCTGGTACTCAGTATAGTTAATGCTCAACAGCTTCATTATTATCATTAACAGGGTGAGAAAAGATAGTCATTATATTGCAGAGGAGCAAAGAGCGAAAAGGGAAAGTCAGAAAAATGTTAAGCACTAAAAAAAAGAAAAAACTCACTTCTTGATGCATGCTCTATAATCCAGGCAAGAAATAATCACAAAATCCCCCCCCCAAAAAAAAAATCACAAAAAAGGTGAATTGGTTCAATAGAATTAGAAGTTTATTCAGATACATTTCATCAATCAAATATGTCACTGGTTTGTGACAAAACGTTTCTGAATAAACTTCCTATTCTGTTGGACCAATTTTGGTGAAAAGCTCACATGTTGAACCTCCAGCATGTTAACAGTTACTAACAGTTAGGATAGCGTCAAACACAAGAACGTAGATGAAGAAAAGAAGAAACTTTATTTGTCACTGTATATACATACATCAAAATGTGTTCTCTGCATTTACCCCATCCTATTGGATGGGGCGAGCAGCAAATGGAAACCATTGACTTGCTCAGGGGCGCATGCAGGAGTATTAAGCCAAACATGCACGTCTTTTTGATGGTGAGAAAAAACTGAAGCACCCACAGGAAACCCACGCAGACACAGGGATAACATGCAAACTCCACACAGAAAGGAACTGTGATGGCTTGAGATTCAAAAACAGGACCATCCTGCTGTGAGGCAACAGTACTAGCCACTAGACCACTGTGCTGCCCAGAAAATGTAGAAAATTCACAGTCACATTATTAAGATAATTCATTTAGTCTGTAATAACTTAAAATAAACACACACAAATACAAACAGATGTGTTATACAAATGACACAGCAGTATAATTCCTTATTTTCTCTCTCTCTCTCAAAAATAAATAAGATATGCACACTGACAAATACCTGTGTGTACTCATTCCTGTGTAGTAGGTCCAGGTTTTTGGGGAGGAAGGAAACTGGAAGGTGTAAACCAGAATAAGAACCAACATGGAGTAGACGACCACTGCCACCCAGAAAAACCGCAGCAAGGCACGCCAACGCTCATAGTTCAACTGTAGTGAGATCGAGAGACAGTCTCAAATGTAGAGGGATGGACCAAAAACAATAATGATGTTCTCCATGCTTTCTCAAGAGTCTGTGAAGTGACTTGACAGTAATTGAAATGGTAAATTAAGAATATAAAAGACCATTGTTACTGTTATTATTGTCATTGTTTCCATTACTTCATATATATACAAATAACTGTTGTTGTTTCTATTACCTGGTAAAGGGCCACACAGCAGAGAAACAGCACCATGTAGATTACTTTATAAACTACAATTCTCCCCTCAAAGCTGACGAAGAAGAACATTGTGCCACAAACATAGATCCAATATTTCACAAACATCCTTGTGACCACAGCAACCATTGCCTCCATCTGTCCAATCCCCTGTTCTCCTCCCAATAGCAGCTCCCCCTCATGCTCTTCCTGCTGAAAGGAGGCTACATCCTTGTTCTCTTCATCTTCTCTTTGGTTCTCTGAAGGAAGAAACAGAAACATCAGTCCTCTCCTCTCCTCCACATTCCTCAGTTGGCCAGACAGCTACTCAATCAATAAGTTAGACTGTCAGACAGACTGCTGTCTACCTTTCTTGTGGATAGTGACGGCTGCAAGGTGATGATCTTTCTGTCTGTCGGTCTTTTCTGTCAGGGCCTGACGCAACAGCAGCCAGAAAGTCAGGAGGCAGAGAATCTGTAACAAGACACTTTTTATCAGATTAAAAATGTCTTGTTGCATGTTCAATAATCCAGGTAAGTAAATCCCGGAAAGTTGTAGCTTCCTAATAATCCTTGTGTCCAAATAAATTGATTCAGCTTTTTGGGATCTCCTTTAATTACATAAACACCAGTTGTCCAGTGGCTTGGGTTAAGGTCAGGCTACTGATGGTGACTGTACCATTTGCGTACTGTTTTAGCTCAGTGTGTAGAGCGGTCGTCTGGCGATCGGAAGCTTTCAGGTTCGATCCTCGGTCCTGCAGAAAGCAAGTTAAGGTGTCCTTGAGCAAGACACTGAACCCGTAACTGCTCCCCAGGTGCCACATGGTGGCCGCTCACTGCTCCTATACCATAGGATGGGTCAAATGCAGAGAATTGGAAATCCCCCCTGTGGGACTGATAAGGGAATTATCTTTTTTTTCTCCATTTATTTACTTTCTAAGAGAGACATTCTAATTTTAGGAAGTTTAAATTGTTATTATCATGTAGGACTGTGTTGAAGCCCAAAAATAAAATTCAGTAGTATTACGTTCCTCATGACTGAAATAGTCAGTGCAGTATTTTTGTATATGACTGATGATCATAAAACATAGGAGGCTACAATAGCTTAGTACTAGATCATGTGTCAAGAAATGACAAACCAGACATCACAGGTTCAGTCCCACTTTGTGGCATCTGAAAGGGCATCCAGCTTTAACCCCCAAGCCCCATCTAGGTCCATGCCTACCACCACATATGAGAACTAATCACGATGCATAAAAAGAGAGCTTAGCTGAAGCTCAAAGAGAAAATTGAGTAAAGCGTTTTGTTCCTTATGACTAAAGTGGTCAGTACAGTCACAGAAAGAGGTGAATCGGTTCAACTGGATCAGAAGTTTATTCAGAAACATTTTGTCAGGTGATATCTTCAGTCTTCAGACTGAAGAAGTCACCTGTTTGATGTCACCTGTTTGTATCAATGTAACCAATTCCCCTCTTTCTGTGATTCCCCTAGCTGGATTATTGAACATGCATCAAGACAGTTTGACCCACTTAGTCTCAGACTGAAGATGTTGCCTGTTTGAGTGACAGAACATTTCTGAATAAACTTCTGATCCAGTTGAACCGATTCACCTCTTTCTGTGATTTCTTTACCTGGATTAATGAGCATGCATCAGAAAGAAAGAAAGAAAGGATTCCCTTATCAGTCCCGCAAGGAGAAATTTGGATTTCTCTGCATTTTTGACCCATCCTATTGTATAGGAGCAGTGAGCTGCCAACATATGGCGCTCGGGGAGCAGTTAGGGGTTCAGTGTCTTGCTCAAGGACACCTCGACATGCTGTATGCAGGACCGGGGATCGAACCTGCAACCTTCCAATTGCCAGTCAACCGCTCTACCCACTGAGCTATGCCGCCCCATCAGGAGATGGTAAGTAAAGTTTTTGCGTGTATGATTGATGACCGTAAGTATCCAGAAACATTTAAAATCCTTAAAAATCATTATCTTTTTCATCTCGCCAAACATATCCTGAGTCTCACTGTTAACACGGTTGTCCTATGGGTCCCAGTCTGAATCTGGTGAGTTGGCCACAGCTTTGTCATCAGTGTCTCACAATAAATTATCCTCCATACAATCTATTGTGTTAGAGAAAACTTCAAAAATTATTTGTTTTGCGGGTGGCTCCCTGATTAGAATTTCAGTTAAAAAAATAAACTGGTTAAGATAGAAGCTAGAAACAGACTGAACAATGAATCACTTTGTAAGGGTGCTTCACCCACCTACCGGCCATGCCCACCAGTTCCGTCCACAGGTACAGTGTGTCAACAAATTGGTCAATTTTACAGTTTATTCTGCATGTAATACATTAAGTTGTGCTACCTTATTATTGGTAATACATTCTAAGTATTCAATTAATTGTATCGTATATCACCATATCGGTTGTTTGGTAACTTCACCACAGATGGTTTGGTAGTTAAGGGGATGTCTTGTAGCAGCGATACGAGCTAAAACCCTGAAATTCAGGCTGAAATTTAACAATCATCTTATTTGAAAGTTGCCTTATCCGCTGAAATATATGGTGCACACAAAAATACCTTTTATTATATATCTTTATTAATGTCTTTATTTTTTGTTATGGAGCACCCCAGTCAAAGAATTTCATAAGGGTACTTGTACAACTAGGGTGACAATAAACCTGTTGATTATGGAATCTCGATTACAAAACTAGGCTAAATACATCCAGTATGTGTGAAGATTGTGTAAGCACACTTGATCAGCAATGATTTATTTCTTTATTAATCTAAATGCTCATCTCTTCAGAGTGAACCTGATCACACACTGAATAGAGCTAACATAAGGAGGTGAATGCTGCTCTTACCTTTGAGGCCAACTCCTTACAAGGCACCTCCTTCTTAAGAAAGAGCCCTGGCACAGCATCCACCACTGGGAAACTGTACACATACTGGAGAACCACTAGCAGGTTGCCATAGGCAACCAGCCATGGCGAGGACATCATTGTGTAATGACGCCGATTTCTTAGCATCCACAGAGTGCAAGACCACAGGAGCAGAACACACGTCAGCCATGAAACATATGTAATTGACCAAGCCTAGGATAACACAAAATTAGATTTATTTAGGCATTCCACTTGGTCAACATACGTGTCTGCATTTTGTGTGCATCTTTAGGCATGCTCAGTAAATAAGGTAACGAGATCACACTAAGACGTATCATTTTACCTGAACACAACATTTATAGGGAGAAACATGTCATCACTCATCCAAGTGCCATTATGTAGACTCAATAGTCAGGGTAACGGAGTCAAAAAAGAAATTGAATCAATTTATCTGGATTCAGTGTTAATTGAAAGAAATGTTTCATCACACTGAATGTGACATCTCCAGTCTAAGCTGACAGCAGGCATCACCACACTTATAAATAATACAGTCACATAATAACAGAAACCAACAATGTTTTCATATGCAAATTGCCCATTGGGTGGCTAAATGGTGATGTATACTATTCTAGAAAAGTGCTATAAAAATGACTCCCTCTCCTCCGACTACTACTAATAAAAATAATACTTTTGACTACCCCCATTAGGTGTCACTACAACGTTGACTGGATCCTGGACTTTCTGATAAATAAATAGATTCCCTTATCAGTCCCACAAAGGGAAATTTAAAATTCTCTGCATTGTAACACATCCTATTGTATAGAAGCAGTGAGATGCCACTGCATGGCACTCAGGGAGTAGTTAGGAGTTCGGTGTCTTACTCAAGGACACCTCGACACGCTTCCTGCAGGACCGGGGATCAAACCCGTAACCTTTCGTACATCAAATAACCGCTCTAACCACTGAGCTATAACCCCCCATATGGATGGACCACATCCAGGTGGTGAGTGGACAACCTCACCTCCTCTGCACTGACTCTCAATATGAGAGTGCCACAGAGATGTGTCCTTGTATTCCCCGTACACCTATGACTGTGTGGCGACAATGGCTTCAAACAGCAGAGTGAAATTTGTAAATGACACAACAGTCAGTTGTAGACTCAATCCACAACCAGCATAGGAATCAGCAAATCTGCTACTTGACTTGAATAAGCAGTTGATGATGACATTACCAATCGTTGTTTTTGATCTACTGTTAGTTTCTCCAAATAAACGTTGTGTCAAGATGAACCAATTCAACTTTCTGTGATTGTGTTACTGTGTGTGCGTGTGTGATGTGTGTGTATCTCACCATCATAGAGATCAGGGCACAGATATAACTTTGTTTGAGGAGGAAGTTAAAGGCAATACACACTCTGCTGTCCTTCCTTCCCCCGACCTCCTGCTCCCAGCCTGGCCCACAGCTGTTTGACTGGAAGACAATGCTCCCTCTCCCATCTAAGGAGAAAAGTGTTGAGAAGAGGAGAGAAAGAACGAGGAAAGGAACCATTACTAAACAAGGTCTCCTCCGCCCGTGGGTTCAACTTCTAACTTTCAGCATGAGGAACAAACCTGACTGGCTGAGAGAGTAGTGGGGCTGGGAGTAGAGGTCCAATCCGAGTCCCGAGTCCTTGGTGGGTGGGGATATGAAGTAATGAGCAGCAGTGTCATTGGTGGATCCCAGAACCTAGGATGCAATCAGAACTACACTCAACAAATAGGTAAACAACAGTAGCCAAATACGTCAAAGATTTTATGGATTAGAATTTAATATATGAAGATACATCAACACTTTTTTGTAGGGACAGTGCATATCAATGAATGTTCAGAGTCAAGTGTAAATATTGCCGAGCACCATATGTTGGCAGCTCACTGCTCCTATACAATAGGTTGGGTCAAAAATGCAGAGAACAAATTTCCCCTTGCGCGACTGATAAGGGAATCATTATTATTATTATTATTATTATATGTCAGATGTAGCTACCGGGTTAATTTTCATCCATTGTCTCAAGCAGTTGGGGGTTCAATGTCTTGTGCAAGGACTTCGACAAGTTTTCTGGAGGGATCAGGGAAAAACTCCTAATCTTCCTATTACTAGAAGATTGCAATTATGGTTCCGTAGGCAACAAATACCATCAAAACCGGGTATGGTAGAAGAACAGAATTCACATATTTTGCATCTGCTCTGACCACAATTTGGCAGGGACAGCACATCACACCTTCACATAGAGTTGATTAGTGTCAATTTGGACCTGTGGATAACTATTCCACTCCTCCACAACAGTTCTGTTTAGTTCTTGGATCATGGTGCTCTCATATGAGCTGTTCCAGAACATCCTAAACTTACTCAATAGGTGAAATTTCTTAGGTATACAGCTCATGGAAGAACTTGGTTATTTTGAGCTACCAGAAATTGTGTTGAGATCCTGGTAAAATAGGGCTGTATATTGTCATTCTGAAATACGAGTTTATGGCAGCAGATGAATGGCATGACAATGGCTTTCAGGATTTCATCACAATACATCTGTGCATTCATATTAGCGTTTATCAAATGCGCTCATGTTTGTTATTCATATGATATATTACCCCATACTAGAAGCCCACCTCCACAACGGCCATTCCATTGACGATGTTGAAATTAGCATTTGGCTCACCCAAACAATGGAATATATTATACCCCTGGGTATCATCTATGGTACAAAGTTTTGTCAATAGTATTGTCCTTTTCTAACTGCTTCAGACAATCCATCGCCTTTCCTGTAATCGCAGCCTGGATCTCATTTCAGGAGCTCATAATTATTTATGTTGCCAAGTGACCTCATAAAACCTCTCCAAAGAACCATCACCTTATCGTGATGGAGAGGTTTGAGCGTCTCTATGAACCTGAGAGCTGTATTGTCTGGAGCCTAGTGCTCCTAGTAGGGTCTTCCATGGAAAATTGGTCTCAGGCGAGGGACCGGACTGAGAATGGTTCAAGAAGATCCCATGAAAGATCCAGGAAGAAGTGACACTACCCTGCCCAGAGGAGCCCCCGGGCCCTTATCTGGAGCCAGACCCAGCAGGAGGGCCCATCAGTGAGCGCCTGGTGGCCAAGTTTACCACAGAGCCTGGCCGAGCTGAGCCCAAAAAAACAACATGGGCACTTCTCCATCCTGTCAACCACCACCTACAGGAAGAACCAGTGGGGTCAGGTGCACTGCCAGACAGGTAGCAGTGAATCCCTACATTAAGTTGTATGTATGTAGTTTAGAGTTAAATGTAAATAAATGTGTACTTATTGTGTTTTTATGTATGTGCAAGTGTGCTAGTACCTCTGACCGCCTCAACAATTCTCCTCTCCTACCAGTTGTGATGTTCCCCTCGAGAAGAGACTCTTTTCCATCTCCATTCTCTCCTTGTTCATACACCTATGAGATGGAAAAAGTGTCTTTTGTGTGTGTGTGTGTGTGTTAGTAGATTTTTATATGTAAATATCTGCAATTGTACCTGTTTCCTACACAATGTAGCTACAGTGTAATAAAGCCCCAAGAGAACCAGCGGGTTGGTGTAGTGATACCAGCTCAGTGCATTATTCACCACCAACCTCCAGGGAGCAGAACAGTCTGCAGACACCATCGACACCATACCAAAGAGACTGGAAGAGAGAGGAGACATAGAAAGACAGAAAGAGAAAGAATAAGGCAGGGGAGAAACATGAAAAACTTATATTTAGGATGGATTTAATATCAAGTCCCCAACACACACACTGAAAAACAAATTACACCAAATTCACCATTTTTCTCTGTCAGCAGGTCATGAGACCTCATCAGTTAACTATGAGAATGATCTCCGTCTGTCTGTTTGTGTGTGTGTGTGTGTGTGTGTGTGTGTGTGTGTGTGTGTGTGTGTGTGTGTGTGTGTGTGTGTTTACCTGGCATAGGTGTCGTTGGGGGGGATATACTCCTGAATGGAGGGCAGCTGGTAGCAGTAGAAGAGAAGGAAGTGACCAGCAGAGTAAAGCAACATGCATAGACACACACAATTGAAAATGAGGGACGGGACACATCCATGCACAGCCCACCATGTGCACAAACCCTGGAAACACAGCAGATAAAGCAGAGAGGAGAGAGAGGGCAGCATAATGCCTGCAGAGAGACACACCGAGAGTCAGATAGTCAAACAAATACCAAGAGAGACAGGACAAAACAAAATGGCGGTGAAAGAGCAAGAGACAAGTAGAGAAAAAGGAAGACAAAGAAAGAGATTAATAAAATAAAAATGAGACAGAGACAGAGTCCATCATTTAAAAGTGATAAACTGTTCTTTGCGTTTGAAAAATATGTTGAGATATCAGAAGTCAGGTGACAGTATGTCATGTAATGCAAATATATGTACTGTAATGCAATGACAATGTATAAAAAACATGTATAATGTAATGTCATATGAAGTAAAAACAATCTGTCTAATCAATCTGTCTAATCAACTCGAATTCTACTATTTTACTAATTCATAGAACGTATGTAATTTCTATTTTATTTAAATCAAGATTAAGGTCAGAATCAACTTTATTGGTCTATTGTACTTATGCATATGAGAATTTTAACTCCAGTTTAGAGCCACATCTAATATTTTCAAATAGAAACCTTTTTTTATTACTAGAAAATGGAAAAATAAACAGAATACTGGAGGTAAGTATACACACAACAGGTATGTCACAACTATAGTTTAGTTACGCCTGAATAATTAATAAGTTATTACAACTACAACCACTATTTTCAGCTGTTTCCGTTATGGGTCACCACAGTGGATCATCCGTCTTCATCTCTTCCTGTCCTCTACATCTTCCTCTGTCACAACAGCCACCTGCATGTCCTCCCTCACCACATTACAAACCTTTTCTTTGGTCTTCCTCTTCTCCTCTTGCCTGGCAGCTCCATATTCAGCATCATTTTCTCAGTATACTCAGAATCTTTCCTCCACATGTCTACACCATCTACATCTTGCCACCTTTGCTTTGTCTCTAAACCATCCAACTTGAGGTGTCCCTCCAATATTCTTGTTTCTAATCCTGTTCTTCTTCATCACTCCCAAAGAACATCTTAGCATCTTCAACTCCTCCATCTCCATCTCCACCTCCTGTCTTTTTCTCAGTGCCACTATTTCCACACCAGACAACGAAGCTGGTCTTACCACCATCTTGTAGACCTTCTCTTTCACTCTTGCCGATACCCTTCTATCACACATCACCCCTGACATCCTTCTCCACCCACTTCACCCTGCCTCCACTCTCTTCTCCACCTCTCTTCCACACCATATGTTACTTTGGATAAAGGACCCCAAGTATTTAAACCCCTCCACTTTCCTCACCTCTACTCCTTAAATCCTCACCATTCCTTTGTCTCTCATCCACACATATGTATTCTGTCTTGCTCCTACTGACTTTCATTCCTCTTCTCTCCTGTGCAGACCTCTACCTCTACAGACTCAACTCCACCTGCTCCCTCCTCTCACTGCAGGTCACCATGTCCTCCATCAACATCATAGTCCACAGAGACTCCTGCCTGATGTCTTCCACCAGCCTCTCAATCCCTACTGAGAACAAGAAAGGGCTCAGAGCTGATCCTTGATGTGACCCCACTTCCACCTTGAACCCATCCAACTCTCCTACTGCACACCACACCACTGTCACACTGCCCTAATCCATATCATGCAGCACCCTGACACACTTCTTTGCCACTCCTGACTTCCTCATACTGTACCATACCTTCTCTTTCAGCACCCTGTCTTTGTGTCTAGATGAACAGATTCACATTTTTGTGTGATTTCTTTAAATTGATTATTAAGCATGCATCAAGACATTTTAAACATCAGTACTTAACAGTGTTGTATCTTTGGTCTTATCAGTTTTCTTGGTAACAAGCAAAAACAGGACCTAGCCAAACTACAACAAAAAATAAGGGCAGCCGGGAAAAATCATAGGTATAGACCAAGAGACCGTCATTAGTCTACAAACCAATCTCATCCTCCAAAAACTAGAAAAAAAAATAAAGAATATTACCAATCCCCTTCACTCCAAAAGGAGTTGCAGCAGCAAACCATATACAACAATTCCTTTATACGATAATTCCTACAATAATTCCTGTTCCTAAAGCAATAAGCTTATATAACAGGCAATTTAGTCCCCATGTCTCTTAGCTGGTCACTTGCAGTGATACACTATCAAATTTGATTTTGCTGATATGGATCAATTGTATAACCTATAGAAATGTGTTTTATTCAAACTTGATGTGATTAAATGTGTTTCATCATATTTATTTTGTGGTGATATTGTCAAGGGGGCAATGGTAGCTCAGTGATTAGCACCCTCGCTTCAGGAACTGCTGAGCCAGAGACAGTGGGTTTGAATCCACCACGGAGAATCAGGAAGAGTATCTAGCTTCAATCCTCCTTGCTCCATCTAAGTCTGTGTCCACCCCCAATCTGTGGACTAATCATGAAACATAAAACGGCCTTATATATAT
>OMLC01101597.1:0-12141 GCA_900302585.1 Regalecus glesne | reverse complement strand
GTCATGGAAGAGAGGGGTTGCAATTCAGTGAATTTATGATTAATTCACTGCTTTTTGCAGGTGATGTGGTTCTGATGACATCATCAGTCTCTGACCTCCAACACTCACTGGATTGGTTCACAGCTGAGTGTGAAGCAGCTGGAATGAGGATTAGTACCTCTAAATCTGAGACCATGGTTCTAAGCGGGACACCAGAGGTTTGTCCAATCCGAGTAGGGAATGAGTCCTTACCCCAAGTGAGGGAGTTCAAGTATCTCAGCATAGCTCAGTGGGTAGAGCGGTTGTCTGGCAATCGGAAGGTTGCAGGTTCGATCCCCGGTCCTGCATACAGCATGTCGAGGTGTCTTGAGCAAGACACTTAACCCCTAACTGCTCCCTGAGCGACATATGTTGGCAGCTCACTGCTCCTATACAATTGGGTCAAACAATGTGTTGGGTCAAAAATGCAGAGAAATCCAAATTTCCCCTTGTGGGACTGATAAGGGAATCATTTATTCATTTTATTTATTTTCAAGTGAGGGGTAGAATGGAGCATGAGTTGGACCAGAGAATTGGAGCTGCTAGAGCAGTATTGTGCTCCCTCTACCAAACCATTGTTACCAAGAGAGAGCTGAGCCAGAAGACAAAGCTTTCAATCTACCGGTCAATGTTTGTGCCCACTCTCTCCTATGGCCCTGAAAGCTGGGTCATGACTGAAAGAACAAGATCACGGATACAAGCAGCTGAGATGAGGTTTCTTAGGAGGGTGTCTGGTGTCTCCCTTAGAGATAGGGTGAGAAGCTCAGACATACGTGAGGGACTCGGAGTAGAGCCGCTGGTCCTACAAATAGAAAGGAGCCAGTTGAGGTGGTTCGGGCATCTAGTAAGGATGCCACCTGATCGCCTCCCAAAGGAGGTTTTTCAGGCACGTCCAGCTGGGAGAAGGCCACGGGGTAGACCGAGGACCAGATGGAGGGATTATATCTCCACACTGGCCTGGGAACGCTTTAAGATCCCCCAATCAGAGCTAGTGGATGTTGCAAGGGAAAGGAAAGCTAGGAGGTCCCGGCTGAAATACGTTACCTCCGCGACCCAACACCGGATAAGCGGTTGACAATGGATGGATGGATATAGATGCAAGTAATTCTGTTGGTAGAGCAAGGCAGTCATCATCACTGGGTTGAGAGTGCAATTCCTCTGTCACAGTGGCTATCCTGCTAAAAAAATTCCATGACAGTAAGGTGCTATTGATAGGTGTTTATCAGGCAATTATTTCAGTGACCATCATTGAATCTTTTGGAAATGGAAAACTTCATAGATAACATAATAATGTTTTACAAGCATTTTTTTCTCCATCTGTCTCTGTCTTTCTCTCTCTTTCTAGCCATTGGACTGTGAGAAGGACTCGGCCCTGGTCCTGTTGTGCTATGGCTTGTGTGTTTTGGGTAGAAGAGCTCTGGGAACTGCAGCACATCATATGTCCAGGTGATTCAGAAATTAGCATTATCACAACCCAGCTGTTTAAGGCTTTTATCAGGACATAGTTGCTGAACTTCCATCATTTTATTTCATGCAAAAAGAAGAGCTGAATCAAAATGAAGAAATAGTGAAAAGATACTTAGATATCACCCCAAAAGAAGTTCATGTATTTTTTTTCTGTTTTACAATGTAAGATATAAAAAGTCATATTCTAAATCACTAATCCAGGTTTTGGGGCAGTGGGTACCACCAAAAGTTCATCATAATAAATTCTGATCCTAATTCCTAGGTTGAAAAGTTAATGTTTCAATGATGAGATTGAGTGATAAAGGGTGATGGAAATTAGTTTTTGAAATTATTTCACTTTATTTTCATCTATCTTTGGTTGTTTGGGAGCATTTAAGTTGTATGTTATTGTCATTAGAGATAAAAATTTCACATATTCATAAAATCTCACTCTTCCTCTTCTGAAGCAATGCTAATTGTTTGTGCTGTTATCACAGTGGCAAATAAGGTTCTAAGAAATTATCATTGTGCTGTGACTTTCCTAAATTCTATTTTTTTTTTCTTTACAGCAATCTGGAGTCTTTCCTGTATGGACTGCATGCATTATTCAAGGGTGACTTTCGTATCTCCTCGGTGAGAGACGAATGGATCTTTGCTGACATGGAACTCCTGAGGAAAGTCGTGGTTCCTGGAATCCGAATGTCTCTTAAACTGCACCAGGTGAAGTCCTGCCATGTATAACATGTTATAGCCTCAAAACTCAATAAATCCATTTAAAAAATGAACTCCCCGTAATTATCTTTTTACAATGGACCATTCTCAGGTGGCAGTTCAGATCAGATGGTTTCTGTTCTACTTTGGTTTTTATATGCTACTGCTGAATGAAAGGTTTGTGGCTAATGAAGCTGAGGGTATAAAATGTTATTATGTTACAATGTCATTTAGCAAACACTTCTATCCAAAGTGACTTACATATGGGAATCTTCATGATGTGGATGATCAACTTTATACCTCTGTAGTTATTACAGCTCTCCACATCTCCCTTACTCTGGAAAATTAGTAGCAGTATGCTTCTTCTCCACTCCTCAGGGGTCCTCTCACTTTGTAAGATTGTGTTAAACAATCGAGTTAAAAACTCCACTGCCATCTCCTAAAGACTTCCATGCCTCCACAGGTACAGGGAAAACTAAGTATTTCACCCCCTGCTGATTTTGTGACTTTCCCTCTTAGAAACAAATGAACGCTCTATATTTTTCATCCTAACAGTGAGAGACAGAATATAAAAAAATCCCAGAAAACGACAATATGTGAATTTAAAACATTTATTTGTGTTTTATTGAGGAAAATAAGTATTTCACCCCTTAATAAAATACGACTCAGTACTTGATGGAGAAACCCTTGTTGGCAAGCACAGCGGTCAAACGTTTCTTGTAGTTGGCCACTAAGTTTGTGCAGATCTCAGGAGGGGTTTGGCCCATTCTTCTTACCGATCCTCTCCAAATCCTTTGGAGAGGTTTGTAGGCAACTCGAGGCTTCAGCTCCCTCCACAGATTCTCTATAGGATTAAGGTCCGGAGACTGACGAGGCCACTCCATGACCTTAATCTGCTTCTTCTTGAGCCCTCCTTTGTTGCCTTAGCCATATGTTTTGGGTCATTGTCATACTGTAACACCCATCCACGACCCATTTCCAGCGTCCTGGTTGAGGGAAGGAGATTCTCACCCAAGATTTCCCAGTACATGGCCCGATTCATCCCCCATTCATTTGGTGGAGTCTTCCTGTTCTTAGCAGAGAAACAGCCCCAAAGCATAATGTTTCCACCACCATGCTTGATGATGGGGATGGTGTTCTGGGGTCCAAGTCAGCTTTTTTCTTCCTCCAAACACGGCAAGTCAAGTTAATGCCAAAGAGCTCGATTTTAGTTTCCTCTGACCACAGCACTTTCTCCCAAGCCTCCTCTGAATCATCCAGGTGCTCATTGGCAACTTCAGATGGGCCTGGACATGTGCCTTCTTGAGCAGGGGGACCTTGCAGGCACTACAATATTTCTATCCATTATGCCGTAGTGTGTCACCAATGGTCATCTTGGTGACTGTGGTCCCAGCTGCCTTGAGATCATCAACCTGGGCCTCAACTGATCCAGTATGGAATTCTGTTTTATGGTCCACGTATGGGATTTGGCAAAGGTTTTACGCCAGATGCTTTCCCTGCTGCAACCCTTCCAAATTATCCAGGCTTGGGACTGGCACTAAGAATCCCCTGGCTTGTACATTCTCAATGGCTGGGTTAGATTATATGCCTTACTAAGATGTATATATTATTTGTAGTAAAAGGCTGAAATGCCATAAGATCCAAAATGATAACCAAAACTTCTGCTCTATGCTAGGACCATTTCACATCCCCAGATGAGTATGACGAGCCTGCTGTCCTGTTTGAGGCCATCTCATCCCACCAGCAGAACCTGGTTATCGCCCATGAAGGTGACCCGGCCTGGAGGAGTGCTGTTCTGTCCAACTCCCCCTCACTCCTTGCCCTGCGCCATGTCCTTGATGAGGGGACCAATGAGTACAAAATCATCATGCTCAATCGACGATACCTCAGCTTCCGTGTCATCAAGGTGTGTCATTCTGCAGATGCCCCCCACCCACCAGGGACAGACAGAACATGTGTCAAGGTGGTGATAGATAGGTGGAGAAAGAACAGGAGAAAGAGAAAAAGGAGGAATGGTACAGAAATACATTGGTGGGGAATAAAAGGAGAGTAAGCAAGAGATATAAAGTTGGTAAAGAAAGGTGAGGGGGTAGAGAAGGAAGATAAAGAGAAAGGAACTATAAGAGAAAATGGAGTGAGAGCTAAATGGAAAGTGGGAGGAGGGCTTTCAGTTTAGCAGAAAGTGACAATGTTAGTTAATGTCTTGATGCATGCTCAATAATCCAGGTAGGGAAATGTTAGTTAATATAGAAATGAGACATACATGAACACATGGCTCCTTCCAAGAGACGTAGAAGACTATCGGATGGAAAAGCCAAGGTTACCAGGACAGATATTGATGCATGAAATCATTTAAGAGGACAGAAAAATGCTATTAAGTGGAGAAAACCACTGGCTAACAACACCACATATCATGACAAGGCATTCATATCTTTATCATGTTCAGGAATATTTGTCTTCTTATATTTAATAAAAAATAGTAAAGAAAAATATTTGCAGTGGGTTGGTACTTGTGGTTTTAGGACATGTCCACCAAAATGGTGGACCTTGTCTTAAGACCCTTTTTGTCAAGCATAAATGATGCTGAAGGGCTTTACATTGATGGTACCCCTGTACCTTCAACTCCTGGGACAGACTGGGAGTGCCCCCAGAGCTTTAGATACCCTGCACTTTGAGTTTCCTTTGGAGGCGTGCAGCAAAGTATAGAGACATTTACATTAATAATAGGGTGACGTAGGGAGATGTTGGCTAGTTAGAAATGGCCTATTTAACAAAGTTGAGGCACTCATAAGAAGGATTTATCATGAGGAGGCTTCTGTAACTGTACATTAACTAAATACAGAGTTCATTCATCAGTAAACTAGACAGTCATGTTACTCTATTCAGTTGTAGTCTAGAAATGATTCTCCTGCTGGGATTGCATATTCTTCAGGGTATAAACTCAAACATGACTCAGAGTTATATGGATTCCTATAGGCACTCTTTCAGGGGCACATCAGTAACTACATCTACACATTGACAAACACATTTGCTGAAGTGGTCATTCAGACACAGGTACACGAGTGGCTGCAAGCTTGCAAGTGGCAGTGACATGAAAACATTGATGATGATAATATAATGTTGACTTCTTCCCCGCATCCAAATAGTCATTTGGACAGGGAGGGACACTGAGGTAAAAATTCCTAGTTAGTACTGCCTTTTCTTCTGCATGTGCCTATACCTTGTTGTCTTAAGATGGCCTGCCATATTTTAAGATTAAGAAACAAATGTAAATAACAGCTAAGCTTTATTAATGTTTATAAAAGTGCACATAACCTGCTGAGCTTACCCAGGTTTGTTTTAAATATTAAACATTGTGAGTCAAGACAAATCAATGTTGTTTTGTATAGCCCACTGTCACAAATTAAAAATTTACCTCAGTGGACTTTACACTAACACAAAATCATGTTATATACCATTAACATGTTAATAGTCAATAGGTGCAGAGGGACCTACAGACATGGCTCACGAGGCAGAATAGGTCACCAAGTAATCAGAAGGTTGATGGAACAATCCCCGGCTCCTCCAGAAAGCATATTTAAATGTCCTAGAGTCACACTGAACCCGTAACTGCTGCCCAGGTGCTGCAGCTGCCCGCTTCTCCTATACAATGGGATGGTTTAAATTCAAAGAACCCATTTCATTATAGGAATGCAATGACTAAAGAAAGTTAATTTCCTTTTTTCAAATAGAGAAATATATCAAGTTAAAGATGTTCTTCTTTTGCCAAATGAGCAACTCCTGAGTCCCTCAGCCTTCATCTTATGTTTTTATTTTTTGTGGTCACAATCTTTAACAACATGTTAAGTGATCCTTTCCCTCTGTCGCTGCAGGTCAATAAGGAATGTGTGAGGGGCTTGTGGGCGGGCCAGCAGCAGGAGCTGGTCTTCCTGAGAAACAGGAACCCAGAGCGTGGAAGCATCCAGAATGCCAAGCAGGCTCTGCGTAACATGATCAACTCCTCATGCGATCAGCCCATTGGCTACCCCATCTATGTGTCTCCGCTAACCACCTCCTACTGCAATTCCCATCCCCAGCTGGGACACATCCTTGGAGGGCCCATCAGCATGGGGAACATTCGTAACTTTGTTGTTAGCACCTGGCACAGGTTAGTCATCCCTAATTAATACACATGAATGAATGAATGAATGAATGAATGAGTAGATGGATGGACAGACAGACAGACAGATAGATTGACAGACAATGGATAGATGGATGGATAGATAGATATGTTTTTTTCTGATCCTGTATTCTACTCCAGGTTACGGAAGGGCTGTGGTGCAGGTTGTAACAGTGGGGGGAATATTGAGGAATCTGATGCAGGGGGACTGGCCTGTGGGAATGGGACAGGGGTGAGCGACTCTCAGCAGAGCTCCATATCACAGGGGGTCCTCTCTGCACCTCCCCTCCCTCACTCTTACCAGCCCAACACTCTAGGTGAGATCTCCTCCATGCACACCATAGATGATATTGTGTACAGTACACCTTACTCTTATAACTGCTACAGATGCTGCTGCCACAATCTTCTGTTGTTCTTGTATTATTATTATCTTAGTATTGATAATATTCTGATACTTGGGCTTCTTGTTTTTCATCATCTCATTCCTCTCCTTTTCCTGTATATCGGAGTGAATAGAGGATGTCGCTAACATTGCTTAACTTAAGCTTTTGCCTCAAAATCAGAAAGGGTTCTTGGCAAAGTGCTCAAAACAGTCTTACTGATTAAATTCGGTTGTAATCCTTCCTCTCTTTCTGTTCATTCTTATTATTGTTGGTATCACTTGTAGTTTATGTATGTAAGATTAAAAAATGATTTACTAAAACCAATAGAAATATCAAATATACACTGAAAAGGCTATTTAAGACTGTCTGACTGACCTGGATGGTGTTTTATACTGTGTCCTCTACATCTTATCTGTGTTTAGGCACCAGTCAGAGTTCTCAGTCCGTCCAGTCTGGGCTTGCGCGCCACTCACCTGCCCGTGCCTCTATGGCTAGCCAGTCCTCCTCCTACCGCTACAGCAGCAGCCGCCACTCCTCGCTGCGCACGTCCTCCACGGGGCTGGAGCCCTGCCGCCGTTCCTCCACTAGTCAGCTGTCACTACGCACGTTACCTACCTCCCTCCACCTCCGACTGGGCTCCACCTCAGACCCAGCTGGCCCTTCTGCCTCTCTCTCCAGCCACAGCATCCCTCCTTGTAAACGCCACACACTTGTGGGCTTGCTGGGGAACGAGGGCCTGTGCAGTACCATTGGCGACCCCCTCACCCAGCACCATCACTATCACCTCTACCCTCACCAACACAATCCACCCATTGCCACTGTGCGCAGAGATGATATCTCCTACAGAGTGCAGGTTTGTCAAGCGTTCTCCATTATTATTAATTGTGGCAAAGTTATCTACACATCATGCATCCATACATATGAAATGGTGATCCTAAATTTACACCCAGACCCAACTCACTTCCTTCAAACTGTTACAGATGCATCTCATAGAGCTCTTTAAAGGAGGGGGTCATATTTTACTCCAATATTGAGAAACTTACCACTTTTCCGTTATGTAATACAGTGCACATTGGATCCAGCGATGTGAGAATTAGAATATTCAAATAACAAGTTATGAATTAGCTGTAGCCACATCTAGACACAAGTCAGTATCACCCACGTATCACATCATAGACTATATATAATGATAGGTTTGAATAGTAAAAGTGTACAATAGATGTAAATAATAATTATAGAGGATTGAAATTAGCAAATTAATAATATGGTCATACTTAGGGTCATCTATGGGTTTAAGTGGCTGGGGAAAAGGAAAGGTTTAAGGCTGTTCTTCAATGATATAAGCAAGCGGTCTGCTTGGATGGAAGACAGAAGTTCATTCAACTCTTCTTTTTTAAGATCTCTTATCAGTCCCACAAATGGAAACTGGTAATTCTCTGTATTTACCCCATCCTATTGTAAAAAAGTAATGAGCAGCCACCATGTGTGGATCAAGGAGCAGTTAGGAGTTAGTTGTGTGTACTGGGAGGGTTTCAGACACAACTAGAATAACACCATTGTAGATTGCCTTGATGTCATGTTTACTTGATAGTCCTAGATATGCAGATACTTTGAGAGAGAGGCCTATTTTACATGTCATGATTACTCCCCACATTGTGGGGATGACACGGACTTTGGGGGAATTTGGGGGATTAAGGCTGGATTCCTGCGGGGGTAGCATGGCTCAATGGGTAGAGCAGTCGCCTGGCGATCGGAAGGCTACAGGTTTGATCGCCGCACCTGCCGAGAAGCGTGTCGAGGCGTCCTTGAGGAAGACACTGTTCTCCTAACTGCTCTGCCCTGTGATAGACTGGTGACCTGTACAGGATGTACCCTGCCTTTCGCCCAATGAGAACTGAGATAGGCTCCAGTTTCCCCGCAACCCAATTTCGGATAAGCGGTTGATGATGGATGGATGGATGGAAGGCTGGATTCCTTTACTGACACCTCGCAGTGGATTCAAACCCACTGCCTCTAGCTTGTCCGTCCCTGAAGCGAGTGTTCTACCCACTGAGCTACCATTTCCCCTAGATATGTAGATACTTTCACTCACTTTAACCCTTTCATGTAGATTTTCTGACATTTTAAGCTTTAATTATTTAGAATGTTGTGGTAAGTCCCTGTGATTTTGATATATTAACATCACATTGAGTCAAATTATTTGCTTATGGAAACCGGTAAATGGTAAAACCTAAACTGACTTCACTACCTCGTACAAATGCAACAGGGTCAAGTAGATCATTTACTCTAAAGATAATATTTAATCATATTTTCTTTCAGGCCAATGTAACAGTCATAAAAGAGATGTTAAATGGTAAATGGACTTGTTCTTATATAGCGCTTTTTGGGTCTAGCGACCACTCAAAGCACTTTACATGGATGTCTCAGATTTACCGAGCTATGCCATTTATTGCACCACATGCACTACCATGTCAAAATATATCACTGGAACAACAAATGATATCCCAAACAAACTGATGATAACCTTTTTATCGTTGCAAAAATCTGTCAGTTGGTTTGAAACTGCCATTGGAGCTCACACATTCTGTGTGTGTGTTTGTGTGTGGTGTTTACCCTGTCTAGATTGTGGATGTGAGTCAAGTGTTGGAGAACATAAACCTTAACAAACGAAAGGAGCTGCAGTGGCCTGATGAGACAGTCAGACTGAGAGCAGGACGGACATGCTGGAGGGACTGGAGCCCCCTAGAGGGCATGGAAGGACATGTAAGTCATTACGCTGCCATTATTGCAGCCCTTTTTTACAATGCAAACCTTGTCAAGATTAGCATTGTGACTGAGGTCAGGCTTTGAGTGACTTAGTTTGAAAATTCAGCATAAATCTGACCTAGTTGGTCTGTACTTCTGTCACAAGCAATTTTTCAGCTTTTATGACAAACAGAATGTGACCGCTTCTGCTTTTGATGACTCAAAGGATGGTCCACAGGGAAGAGGGTATTTATGAAAGTAGGCTTTGCCTTTAGGTCCTTTGAGTAACAGAGACATGTGATATTCTTGTGTGAAGCAGCATAAATGACCTCTTCAGTAACAGAACCAATCAGAGTACTACAGTATTTGGGGGGTAGCCTGTATAATAGGATTAAGTATGTGTAAGACAGTTTTTGCTCATTTATAAAACAAAGCAGACACAATGATTGGTCTTTTATCCCCCTAAGAAAAATTTAGAGATCCTTTTTAATCCTAAATTCCAGTACAAAATGCTGAGTCTGGTCTGTACTGGGGTTGCCAACATGCTTTCTCCATTCCAAATATACATCAACATACTTGCAAACACACATGTGTACACGTGTTTGTTTTTCCTCACTTCTCAATCAATTCTGGCCTTTTGTTAAATGAATTTGTTTCGTATTTATGATTTTTAAAAGTCAATCATTTCTCCCTTATGTTAAAATGACTTGAAATCTTTTAAGTATATTCCTATTTTCCACTCAACACTGACGCTGTCAATCAAATTGTATCCTAACCTTCATCCGACCTGCACTTCACATTTGACATGCAGCTTGTAATGTGAGTCAACTGGGACAATTGTCGAACTCTCATTCAGTTCAGAAAAGTACGGCTCTGTTCCCGAAATTCTACAAGTCCATCATGGCGAATTCATCACACACAAACGCTTGCAGCCACAAAACATGTTTAACGTTTTTAATGGATCACTCAAATTCGCCATGGTGGAATGCCATAGTATCTATGCTGGCTTTGGGTGGTTTGTGATATACTTTTTACTGTGAACTAGTCAAATATCATTATTGATTTGTACAGGTGCGTTTCTGGCTAGCAAGAGTTGCATGTCCAGTATGTTGTATCGAGAAATCAAATCTTACAATAGTTATCATTAGGGTGAGCAGAAAGTGACATTTTAAAAAATCCGAACTGTCTCTTCAATGTCTCCTTCTGTTATTTGCAGGTGATTCACCGGTGGGTGCCTTGTAGTCGAGACCCAGCCACTCGTTCCCATATCGACAAGACCATCCTGCTGGTTCAGGTGGAAGATAAGCTAGTGGCCATCATTGAGACCGGGGTCATCGAGTTGGGTGCAGAGGTGTGAGCCAACCGAAAGCACATCAACACACACACACCTTTGGTAAAAACTAAGCTAGACCTGCCTGGCTTTGGCAGGACGCAGGCGCTCAGAGACGGCTTAGACCACGGAATACAGGAGCCCTCTTTCCCAACCTCTGAAGGCTGCTTATTGCTGGGAGGAAGCCAGGGAAAAGTGCAAGCAGAGGCAGACGACGCTCTCATTAAGCATCCTTTTCAACATCTACATATATTTACAGTATCTGCCTTGCTTCTCGTCTCTGAAAAATGCTGCATGACATTAATCGATCCTGTTAAGTTCATTCTCGCAGCTGGTCATTTTTTTCTATGCATTACATGGACAATTTTTGTTGACAAATGCACACATACACAACACATGCAGTGAAGGTGCAATTTGTGAATCTGACAAAACTGAGTGTTAAGAGTGTGTCAGAAATATTATGCTTAAGTTTGTCTCGAAATATTTTGCCAAATAAGCCTGGTGTTTAATTATTGCCACGGTTCCATAATTCATGCAAAGTTTTTTTGTTGTATTTTTTGGCTTCCTACACTGACTGCAGAAGAACGTTTTGTGTGTGGGGATTTAAGTGGGAAGGAAATGCTGGTGCTTTCTTCGATACACTTTTCTTTCAACTTGTCATTCCTAAAGGATTACTTTGAAAATTGCAAGATTGTTTTGCGAAGAGAAAAATACTTGCACTATGATTCTATTTTTTATTTACAGTGATGCACTACAACTTTGAGATTAAAACAAATATTTATTTTAGGTTCTAAGTGGCCATGGTTACTGATGCCTTGGGAATGAAAAAATGCAATCATCATTCAGTATTCAGCTGTTTTTCTTTCACTGTTTAATGTTTGATAAACTTGAAAATAACTTTTTACATTACAAGATCTCACACACACACACAAACATACACACACACACACACACACAAACATACATATATCGATCCTAGCCCCTGCAGAGATCATTTCAAAGTGTCCTTGAGAAAGACACTAAACCCCTTACTGCTGAAGTCCTGCGATGGAATGATGACCTGCCCAAGGTGTTTCCCCACCGTTTGCTCTGTGAGCACTGGGATAGGCTTCAATATGACTTTAGATAAGCGGTTGATTATGGATGGATGGATGGAGTTTTGTGTGTGTGTGTGTGTGTGTGTGTGTGTGTGTGTGTGTGTGTGTGCGTGCGCGCGTGCGTGGGTGTGTGTGTGCGTGTGTGTGTGTGTGTGTGTGTGTGTGTGTGTGTGTGTGTGTGTGTGTGTGTGTGTGTGTGTGTGTGTGTGTTCGCGCGTGCGCGTGCGTGTGCGTGCGTGTGTGTGTCGGGCT
>OMLC01101570.1:0-14313 GCA_900302585.1 Regalecus glesne | reverse complement strand
AGGAGGATGTCTGGTGTCTCCCTTAGAGATAGGGTGAGAAGCTCAGACATACGTGAGGGACTCGGAGTAGAGCCACTGGTCCTACAAATAGAAAGGAGCCAGTTGAGGTGGTTCGGGCATCTAGTAAGGATGCCACCTGATTGCCTCCCAAAGGAGGTTTTTCAGGCACGTCCAGCTGGGAGAAGGCCACGGGGGAGACCAAGGACCAGATGGAGGGATTATATCTCCACACTGGCCTGGGAACACCTTGAGATCCCCCAATCAGAGCTAGTGGATGTTGCAAGGGAAAGGAAAGCTTGGAAAGGAATGATTCCCTTATCAGTCCCGCAAGGGGAAATTTGGATTTCTCTGTATTTTTGACCCAACCTATTGTATAGGAGCAGTGAGCTGCCAACATATGGCGCTCGGGGAGCAGTTAGGGGTTCAGTGTCTTGCTCAAGGACACCTCGACATGCTGTATGCAGGACTGGGGATCGATCCTGTAACCTTCCGATTGCCAGACGACCGCTCTACCCACTGAGCTATGCCGCCCCCAAAAGGTATGTACCAAGACTTGTCTTAAAAGATGGATTTGTAGAAGATGCTTAAGACCGTCAAGAGATTCTGCTAATCTAACTCTGTCATATGGAGTTGGTGACCTTAGAGAGATCCCTTTTCTATCTGGCTTTGCCCTGCCTATATTCTCTTCTTTGGTGACGGATGTTTTCACTTATCCAAGTTAATAACAGCCCTGAAAATATTAGAAGCCAAAAAAAACAAAACAAGGGGATGTACAAAAGTCATTAAATCAAAGCTACTTGATCATTAACACTGGTGGAGTGGAGGAGGGCTGCTGGTCAGACTGGAACTGGAAGACAAGGCTACTGACTGCTTATTAAAGATGGAATAGTCAATTATACATTTCTGGGATATTGCAGTAGGTGGTAAAGAACTGTCAGATGGCAATGCATTTATGGTCAGAGACAAAATCAATCTCAATCTGGGAATTAAAGAGAGATGGCTGACGAGGTATGGCGGTTATCTAGTAATTGGAAGATTGATGGTTCGATCACCAGTTCCTTCAGAGTGTGTCTTAGTGTCCTTGAGGAAGACACTGAACTCCTAAATGGTAAGTGGTAGGTGGACTTTGCTTATATACTGCTTGAGACAACATATTAAAATTAGTCTGCTGGCTATATCTGGTGTATTTACATTCTTAATGTTCATTAATATGCACTGTCCCTATAAAAGGTTTCTAATTCTATATTCAGGGTGAAAGCTAAATTGAGGGCGTCTCCATGGTTATGTGTGGGGTCAGTAACATGCTGCACAAGGTTAAAGGATTTGCAAATGTTTGTTCAGGGAGTAATAGCTGGATGGGCAGAGCTCCTCTAGAGGGGAGCAGTCCCCAGGTTTAAGGCAGGTTTCAGTAAGGAATAAAAATTCCAGGTTGAGGGAAAGAATTAAATAATTCCGGATGAAATATTTATTTGACATGGAGTGGGCATTTACAAGAGCAAACGTAATTAGACTAAGGTGCTTAGATGGACTGGAATCGCTGAAGCAGACTTTAACCAAATAATCAGACCTGACAGTTGATGACTGAGGTAGTGGATATTAAGTCATGGCCTAGTCCGAACAGGAATATTTCAAGAGCTATGGGATGAGGGAGCCCTCACCTTTAGAAGAGGCAGATTGCACAGCGCAACAGGTGATAACGTGCTGGAGACATCATGTATGTAACAATAATGTTTTTTTCTTATCTACATATTTAGAAATAACCAGGGGAATATGGTCATTCATGAACACAGAACTGTACAGCGTAATGCAAACTGGCACCAACATGTGGATGGATACCTGGCTTGGTGGAGTAGGTTCAATCTCCCTTAAAAAAAAAGAAAACCGTTTCCAGGAAAAAATAAAATTGTCAATAAAATATATATTATGAGCTCTGCAGGTGGACTGAAGCCAAGTGTGGAGGCCAAGGATTCTATGTCACGGGTCACAGTGGGAATAGGACTGGAGATTAAATCAGATTTGCCACAATAATTTAAAAAAGTTGATATGTTGGAACACTGGAACTAGGAGAAAAAAAGTAGCCCTCAAAATGTCCAGAAGAATTAGTTTTATTCTTCTGATGCCCATAACAATCCCTCTCTCTCCCTCTCTAGTCCCCTGAAAGACTTGCACATTCTTGAGTGACTTTTTTTTCACCCATGTTGTCCTCCTTCTCTAACACTAGGCGCCCTTGGCAATTGCCACTCCCGCAGAGACATTGCACCTCCTGTCCTGGGCTACTTCCTGGGTTGGCACAGTAGTTCCAGGTCAGCTCTGTCCTGGCCTTCACTGCCCTACAAGTGAAAGAAATGTTCAATGATCAGGAACGATACATCAAACTTGCGAAGTCTGGCTATGAAGAGTATAGCTAGCTGAGCATACTTCCTGATTTTTCTCCAGTTCTTGTCAGAGTTCCTCAGAGGAGTTGGGGGAATAAAGCAACCAGATAGCCCAGACAGAATCTGTTAATAGTCATAATTTATTGTCTAAAGTAATTAGTAACTCAAATGGCACTTCAACTTCCAGCAAAAGCTAAAAAAAATCTGAGATCAGACACCTCGTGCGATCTAGTACTGCAGGCTAACGGTGAAGAAGATGCTAGCTCAAGGCAAATCCTCAATGCTATTCATAGAATGAAAGAAGACTTCGTAGCGAGAGTTAATGGGCTGTTAAACCCTACATGGGACATTACAAGGTGAACTAAAAAGCAGTCACAGTGCATATTGAAGATGCCGAGGAAATAATTAGCACCATTCAAGAAGATAACAAGTCCCTCAGACCCTAGATCACTAGGATGAAAGTGGCTATTTAACAGTAAGTTCTTAAGATTGCGAAATTGGACAAGTAAAGTCACAGTTCTAATTTTCACCTAGTAGGTCTTTCGGAGAAGCAGAGGGCAACTGATGTGCATACTTGTTTTTGGAAAAGTGGATACCTGAGGCATTTGGCAAACTTAACAGTCTCTCCTTCCCCCACTCTCCTGTTAAATGTGTGCCCATAGGACAAGGTGAGGGACAGATCAAAGGTGAAGGCTGATGGACCAACCTGCTGGTGAAGAAGGCGACAACAGGGAATGTGGGGTCATGACAGTCGGTGAAGACGTTCTGTACAAACAGGTTGGCCTCACAGCTGTGCTGTAAAG
This sequence comes from Regalecus glesne, assembly GCA_900302585.1. Classification (NCBI taxonomy): domain Eukaryota; kingdom Metazoa; phylum Chordata; class Actinopteri; order Lampriformes; family Regalecidae; genus Regalecus; species Regalecus glesne. The sequence goes on along the minus strand of OMLC01101570.1, from coordinate 11,135 downwards.
ACAGACAGAGGGTCAAAAGGTCATAAACCGACAGAATCAAACTATTTTGTCTCCAAACATCAAGTCAATCATTTGTATCGATAAATTTCATACAAAAATCTAGAAATGAACTACAGGTGTATCTAAAGTAGATAAGGATAATAGTTCAAAAACCATCGGCTGCCCTCCTCTCCATCGGGAAAACCTACATTAATAAAACGGCCCACGTTTCCCTGTTTGCTGGCATCCAGGTAGTAAATGTCCTCCGGCCACATCTTTATTTCTTTCTTCGCCATGTCACTTCCATTTCCCTTCACCCCCGTCTTCCCGGTGACTGACCTCTCCTGGTCTCTCGATTGGTCGACTGATCCATCTACACAGGGAAAGAGAGGAAATGTCTTCCTGATTAGAGACCACATGGGACCTCCGTACCTCAGGGCTGCAGTCATTCACAGAGATATCCTTCAGCCTGGCAATTAAAAGCATTTAAAAGGAAGAGTCTCCTTTTTAAACAGTAATACATTAAAACCAGTCAGGGACCCTACCCAGTGATGAGGACTCAGGGTCACAGACTTCCACCAATCCTGTTGTTTGATGCATCTGACAAAGAACAAAACCCATGAAAAACAAACCTGAATTCAGACTGATGGCAAAGTGTGGAGGAAATGACAAAAGAGGTACCTCATGCAGAGGCCAATTGCTTGGCAGTGCAGCTGGGGGTTCATTTAACTCTATACAGGTGCTTCTTTTTGCCTTATTTGTGCAAGTTTAGCAGTTGCAAAAGCCACTTTTGTGAATTTGCCAATGATTTTTGTCAGAGGTGAATTTGTCAGCTGGATCAGAGGTTCATTACCCAACTTGCATATGAAACCAACCTATTGTTGTGTGGCAGAAAGGTACTGTTTATAAGGACGGGGATGTTTGCCTTCAGCTCAGACTGAAGAAGTCACCTGGTGAGTGACGAAACGTTTCTGTAATGAACCTCTGATCCAGCTGAACAAATTCACCTCTTTTGTGGTTTAAACTGTTTAGTTTCCCTCATCCCTCTCAGTGCTCGGCTGACCAATCCTCCGTGTAACTTCAGTGACACTGACTGAGTGATTAGGCTGCTGGATCAGGTGACCAACAATCAGCCAGTTAGCAACATTTGTGTCTGTGGGGCTGGCTTCCTGGTCCGCTCCAGCCAAAAAAACTGACTCTTTAGATTGAACAGTTTTGATCCAGGAAAGCCACTGACCTCATCTGCTTCATCCTGGTGTTGCTCAGAGTTCTGGAGGGAGTCTGCCGGTCTCTGAATTACAGGACTATGAAGTGACGGGGAGGTGGGTGGAGATGTGGACGAGGATCTGGGTGGGGATGGCTCAATCAGGCTACTTCCCTCCTCCACTAGGAGCGGCGCTGGCCACTCAGTGACCAACTCCACCTCATCATCTGACAACTGCTCTGCCCACTGATGCTTGGTGGGAGGAGCCTCCTCCTGACCCTGGTCTCTCCAGAGGACTGATCCTGTGAAGGGTGTAACAAGCTTCCATTCATTACAAATATCTAGCCCACTTTTTACTCTCAGTTGATCAGAAAGATGAACAGTAGGCATCTTACATGAATTCTGTGATTTATTTTTTATTTTGTTGAGCGGCTATGTTGTATGATTTGGAGACAGTAGTACTGAAAACGACAGGAGGTGGAGCTGGAGGTGGCAGAGTTGTAGATGCTGACATTTTCATTATGAGTGATGAAGATGGATAGGATTAGGAACGAGTATACTCGAGGGACAGCTCAGGTTGGACAGTTTGGAGACAAAGCAAGAGGCCAGATTGAGATGGTGTGGACATGTGCAATGGAGAAGAGATTCAAAAAAATAATTTTACCAATCTATTGCCAAATGAAATACACAATTGGAATTTTTTTTTGCATTTGACCGATCCTATTGTATAGCAGCAGTGACCAACAGGCATGTGGCGCTCAGGAATCAGTTATGTTTTCAGTGTTTTGCTCAAGGACACCTCAACACGCTTTCTGTAGGACCAGGGATCAAACCTGCAGCCTTCCGATCTCCAGATAATCACTCTACCCACTGAAATATACCTGCATATGTGCACACAAATGTGCCTTTATCCAGGTCATCCCGGCATCGTACGCCCCAGCCTTTGTTGGATGTCTGAAAAACTTGGAGCCGAACTCTGATTCCTCTCTGGACCAGACGGTTCTGACACAGACCTCGGTCACAATCACACCAGGGCCCGCATTCATACAGCCTGACACACATAGACACAAATACAAGTAAGACACACAAATGCATATATTCACACATAAAAACAGATGGAAAAGGAGAAAAAATGTATTGTTTGATGGATTCAAATTTTACTCTCTGACTTGATGTGTTGCTCAGTCACAACTAGACATTAGATAAAATTTATGCCATGAACGGTTGCTTGGCTAGAAAATTGCTATATGAAAATGGTAAAATGGCAAATTGACTTAATTTTAGTTATTTTCTATTCTAGCAACCACTCAAAGCGCTTCACAATGTATGCCTCACGTTTACTAAGCATGGGGGATTAAGGCCAGATGCCCTTTTCCTGACACTTTGCAGTGGGATCGAACTCACTATACCCGACTTGGAGAGAATGCACTCTGCCACTGCGGGCCCAAAATGAGTCAATTTACAACTACTACTACTTTCAGCTGCTGCATGTATAAAAATGAATGTACATGAGGTTGGTGTTTTCTGTATGTAAAAAAAAAAAAATCAGGATCTCTTTGGGTAGAAAAATATTGCACCTATAGACACCAGGATCCATTTAAGTCTGAGAGACGGAACAATAGACAGTGATCGACTCTCACTTGAATTGAATGGATGTTCATGAGAGAGGAACACGTTCATATTATGTTGCTACAATACCCTGAAGAAATGGGCTCAGCCAGTCTCTGATGGGTGTAGCTGTCCCCCCCGGTGGTCATGCTCACACAGGGGCAGCTCTTTGTGTTCAAACATCCATCTGTGCAGTCACAGCAGATGTTGAAAAGCGACAGGCCACGACTCAGGAAGCACCCATGTGGCCAGCGGTCCTTACAGTACTGGAATTCCTCTGGTCGCACACCCCCCTCCCCTGGACAGAGCTCCACTGGTGTGGGTTCGATACCGTGGCTTAGATCCTGTTCTGGAGCACGTGGCCCCGCCAGCTGGGGAGTGTCCAAACTTACAGCAGGGTTGAAACTGAAGAAGTCCATCTGTGTGAAAGAATAACAATGAAGTTATTGTTTTTTCAACTTTAGATTCAAGCATTATAACCCCAGGGCTCCCATGTGTCTTGAGAAACCTAGAAATTTATACTTTTATTCTAGTCATGGAAAAACATGAAATCAATCCGAATCCTTGGAAATAATACTGACTATGCACTCTACAAGACATAATCTTAGACCACTATTCTATTTCATGCTCACTAGCTTACCTGTATGACGTTATAGCTCTTTGTTGCCAACAGAAAATTCAGCACATCATCATAACTGAGGAGGTTCAGCCCACATGGAGCTTTGTAAACAACATCCTGTCCCCATAGGTCTGACATTTCCTTCTCGTCCTCCTCCTCCTCCTGGTCACCCCACAGTGGAGATAAAGCAGCCTGGCCAGTCAGCCGCTTGAAGCCACACTGCAATGGCACCTTAAGTGGGTTCTGCCCCCAGAAAGATGTGGTGAATTCAGGCAGGCTGGGTAGACAGTCCTGGTGAGTGGTGTAGATAGCAGAGTAGAAGAGGGATGAGAGGAGGAAGAGTTGAGAAGAGAATGAATTAATGTGATTATTTTGGAGCGGCATAGCTCAGTGGGAGGAATGGTCGTTTGGCAATCGGAAGGTTACAGGATCGATCCCCAGTCCTGCATACAGCATGTCGAGGTGTCCTTGAGCAAGACACTGAACTCCCAACTGCTCCCCGAGCGCCATATGTTGGCAGCTCGTTGCACCTATACAATAGGATGGATTAAAATGCAGAGCAATCCAAATTTCCCCTTGTGGGACTGATAAGAGAATCTATATATCTATCTATTTGTAACTTGTCAAGTATGAGCATTCTGCAAATTGCTTCCTTTATCCAAGCCTAAGAATTTCAATGATTGTACTTGTGAAAATGGAGTGACAATAAATATTTTGAATCTTTAATGTGCATTGGAGAAGTTACCTCCAAAACATGACAGCTTTCTGATGACTTTCCCCATCCATACCCCACTAAATCCAATTCAGGTATGAAGTTCAAAAGGATATGGAGAAGAGATAACTCAAGTTTTAGACACCTTCCATATCAGGACAGTTCATCTGTTATTAGAAAAATCAGTCCATATGTTTTGTATATTCAGTGTTCGTCCGCACCATGGTGCAACTGTGGGTTTGGTACTGGTCCTTCATTGGAAGAAGTGGACCCAGGAAGTCCTCCCTGACACCATTTGGTGACGGAGAGTCTGTCAGATCGCTGGGCTGTAAGGGGTAGATGGTATAAGTGGGGTCAACCAGCTGGGATGGTAACTGGTTTAAGGAGGAGTCTGTGAACAGAAAGACCATAAATGGTTTAGGAGAGTGCCTTGGAAATGTAAGTTACAGAGAGTACCAGAGCACAAGAACTTCATTGTATTCCAATATATGAGATAATAAAGTTGAACTCGGTAAACTCATAAGGTGCTTTGAGTGGTCGGTAGACTAGAAAAGTACTATGTAAGATAAAGTCCATTTAACTTGAACAGGATGCTAGTTCAATTCCGATACTGACGGAACCTATTTTCTTAAAAAACAACAACAACAAAAACACAGACAATAGCAAATTTTCAAACCCTTGTTTTTATGGATACTCAATAATCCAGGTATGTCTTTCAGCCATAGTATCGACCATTACTGAACATACCTGTACCAACGACCACCTGGACAAATGATTCACAGGTCACAGCTGCTGTTGGTGGAGTAGTTCGAGAAGGCTCCAATAATGTGATTAGATTAAACCCCTGGACGTACTCTGATAAAAAGAATAGGACATAAAACTTAACATGAAGATTTCTTTGTATAAATATGAATTATAGAATGGCAAATATAGAAAAGGGGATATAAAGCCTTGATACGTACATAGTATAGACAAGAGCGGTTGGTTAACATATAAACTGATCAATTAATAATTCAGGCAGACAGCCAAGTTGATGGGTAGATTGACCAAGGTGGGTATGTTTTCTGGGTTACCTCTGTCTGTGGCACTGTTGTTCTGGAAGGCATATTTCAGGTTGCTCAGGTATTCCAACAGTGCTTCAAAAATGTTATCCACATCACTCTCTGCCCAGAACGCCTTTGCCCGAGCTGAGATTGCACATAAGGAGAAAGTCTTACCATTAATATACTTTTATAGTATCCATAATCCAATTAGGTTATTTCTGGTAGTTTTAGTGAAATTAATAATACAGCTGGGATGAAATCAATCAAGAAGACTTTCTTCTATCCTCTGCATCTTCCTTTGTCCCACCAGCCACCTGAATGTTCTCCCTCACCACCTCCATAAACCTCCTCTTTGGTCTTCCTCTCTTATTATTGTCTGGCAACTCCATATTCAGCATCTCTCCTATGCGCATGTTCAAACTATGTTGAATTTTGCCTCCATTGCTTTGTCTCCAGACTATCCAGCCTGAGCTGTTCCTTATATATACACCATTTCTAACTTTATCCTTCTATATCACTCCCAAAGCAAATCTTAGCATCTTCAACTCCACCACCTCGAGTTCCACCTCCTATGTTTTTGTCAGTTCTACTGTCTCCAAACCATAAAACATGGCTGGTCTCACTACTGACCTGTAAACCTTCCCTTTCTCTCTTGCTGGCACCCTTCTGTCACAAATAACCCCTGTCGCTCTTCTGGCAGGTGGCTAAGAGAGATAACTTAGGAGATAACCTAAACCACTCAGAGATAAGCTAAGCTTCTACAAGTCACATGCACACTGCCTCCTTTCACTAGCATGAAATTCCACTTCATGTCTTACCAACAAGTTTTGCATCTATAGTTTCCTCCATTCCCAGTGAGAAAAATTCAGCTTAGGTGTCTGACTAACAGACATAAGCGAGAAAAACGGCAATGGTTTGCAAGTGACCACAAACAGTGCAGCTGTATTTAGATAACATGACAGTACTCTTTAACTGTTGAGCTTAAATAAAAAGGTATTTGGATTATTTGCGCAACTTGGAAGTCGGTTTTGTTCAGCCATTCATCCTCTTGCTTTAAGCCTACAGCGGAACGCCCACAATTCATTGCGCGATTACAGCTTCCGTTCTAATTATTACACATTTTCTTACACGATCACCGCAGGTGATTTAAATATATTCACAACAAAAGATGCCATAAGGTGTATAAACTTATATATAATGAAACAAAAATAAATTTCTTAAGTATGCCGCACAATTTATTTCTCCTGTGCGCATCGTGGCTTTCGCGTTTCTTTAAAACGGGCCTACTCCTCACCCTGTAGCTCAGACAGGGCGGAGTTACGACATGTGGGTTATGAAATGACAACAAAGCCGGCGTGGCTGCGTAACCAAGCTGCATGTTCTCAGCTGATTTTGTGTTTTCAGTCTTCACTGATGTTAACATAATTAAAGGTAAAGGGTTTTCACATGGGAGGATGTATAAACTGGCAGTATAGAGCAGTGGCTAGGCCCAGAGTGCTAACAGGAGCGACTTCCTGTTTGGTTTTGTAAGACTGGTTTTCAAACTTATGCAATATTTGATAGATAAGGGGATGGTTCCAGATCGCTGCGTTGCATAACAAGAACTGAACGCCATAGACGGTAAGGACATATAATATTAGGATTATTTGAAATATATGAAAGAGTGGTCGATTCAAGTAAGGTAGTCAGATCCTTAGAATTTAAAAAAAGGTCACTTCTGTGCACGTTTAGAATGACTTTATTTGCTATGTAGGTTTTCACATACATGGATTAGTCTTTGGGTTCATGGCTCTCATAGGTACGTCACATAGAACGAGAACACAACAATCTTCAGATCTATGCTACACAAGGTTACTTATGCAGGTTACTTGCATGTGGTATATTGACATGACCGAGTTTACCATAATGTATAAAATGAACAGTACAGTATATAAGATATATGATGTAGCTTATATGCCAATCATACGTATATCTCTTAAAGAAATAAAGTACTTTAATTTTACAACATGTTACTTGCTAAAGAAAAACTTTCTAATTGTATCGTTAACTTGATATGCAGTTTTAACTTTTTCAATACTACACATTTGCAAGATTGTTGTACCTGTACTTTAAATGATACTTAAGCTTGATAGTTTATGTAGTTACAAATACATCTTATGGTTTCCGTAGTTCAATGTATGTCTTAGCACATTGAAAACTTAAAAATGTACTCAAAAATAACTTTTCTTTTCATAGGAGATGGTGTACATGAATGGCAATCACTAGTGGGAAAACTGCATGACATTCTCTAATGCAGAAGTGTTCGCTTTGAGTGGTAACAGTCACTTATTGATTTCTTAAAGGTGTTGAGCAAATAAGGTGATATCTGACTCCAGGAAGGACAGCCAAATGTCTAAAATGGCTCAGCTGCACAGGAGTGTCATCGAGGCTCTGTGGGGAATGGCTGCAGCGGACTCCATGTCTATGCCCGTGCACTGGTTTTACAACATCCAAGACATAAAGAGAGACTTTGGGGGCTGGATAACAGGCTTCAGTGCACCCAAAAACAAACACCCCTCCAGTATCTTAACCCTCTCCAACACGGGTATGAAAGTACAAGTCAGCTTAATCGTAGAATGTGTTATTTTCTCTTGCTTTTTTCCCCAACACAAAATTCAGTCAGAATCACAGGGCCAGTGTGTTGCTGCTGGTAAGCTGCATTTCTGACACCTCACCTTCACACTGCTCACATTGCTCTGTCACCTGATGTAACCTCCTAACAAAAGCGGGGTCTGTCGACACAAATTTTGCTTCTTGTCATTCTCCTTGTGCAGTCTTGATGATTTATATTAGGGTTTAAATAGGAAGTAGATTATATGGGTGAAGTTTGTACTTTCCCTTGAACTCACCTGCTTAGTCCAGCTGATAGACGGAGCAGGTCATCTATTCAGAATGAAAGCTTGTAAATACTGCATAAAACAATGACACCACTGCTTCGGTTTTTATCCTCGTACATCATCTCACATTATCTTTTTGTGTAATCCAAATCTCTAGTTGACTGCCATGTGTTTGTGTTTCCTTCAGGTGGTAGTGGCCGCACTGCCTGGGCATCAGGTGCCAATAGGCCTAATGTGGTGGGTAACGTAATCCTCCATGACAAGCTCAAGTTCTGGACCAATCCTGGTGGATCGGTCCACTATCACCAAGGTATCGTTCTCTGTCTCTGTTTTTATTCCCTGCCACAGGGAGGTCACAGGTCATTGTAGATTCAAGAACAGCATGAGTTGAAGCAGTTCCATAGTAGCACCGTACTTTAAAATGCACAAGATTTTGACCCAGAGCCTCTCTGTGTTCGGCTTCTCTGGTATTTTCAGGTATGCAGGAAGGAGACAACACACTGAACACTGTGTGTGCTCTCAGGGTGGGTCAAATTTTGGTCCGGAGACCATTTGCTGACATGTCGGAACCTGAGGCGAGGGCCGCCGTGCTGGCAGACTACGTACACTTCATGACCACACCCGGCACGCACAATGATACTTATGCTGAATCCTTCCACAGATCCTTCTTTGTCGATTGGGAGGAATCTAGACCCACTTCTCCCAATAAGGTAAAAGAAAGTCCACTGGGAATCTTATCTTTCATATAAATACTTATCAGGGAAAGCCAAAGGATTTTGTCGAGTTCTAAAAACTCATGCCTTCCCAAGAGTCCCTCTCACTAATCACACACCAAAGTCCACAGGATCTTGTCAGAATGGTGACTCTATTTTCCAAGAGAATTGATTGGTCAGTAGGGGTGCTTTGATACTATTGATCTGAGCAGATTGGGTATGCTTCACGAGTTGGCATGGCAACATACCCTGGTAAAAAGTGAACCACCGTCATGACACTGAAAACTCAGGCTTAAACCTGAAGTGACCTCGCCAACCCTAAATCCTGCTTTGTAGTATAGGTCTCTGGTTATGAAATGGTGGTCTTAACTTTTCAACTGGTGTCTATTCTGGATGTTTGTTTCAGATCCTGGAGTTTGCAGAGAAACGTTCTAAGCAGATAATTAATTCCTCCTTCCCTGACAGCCAGCTGGACGCCATCGGCTGCCTGCCCATGGCCATTCCCTTCGTGCTGTTCTCTGCCTCAGCCAATGAGGAACAAGCTGTAAGAGCCACGCCTACTCATATTTGTTATTTAATGTATAGATCGAGGATAACTCATCTTTATGGATGAATTTTGGTTTGGAGATGTTTTGATAAAAAAAACAATGTTCCAGAAAATAAGACCGAAGGTTCATCCATCCATTGTCAACTGCTTATCCAAAGTCAGGCTGGGTCATGCTGGAGCCTATCCCAGTGCCCTGTGGACAAAAGGTGGCGAAACCCTGGACAGGTCCCCAGTCCGTCCTGTTCCCAGTACCTGCAGGAGATCTTCAGAAATCAAGAATATAGCATATTCTACATTAACCATGCCTCCTCTCCTCTCCTCAGGTGTTGGCAGCAGTACGTTTTGTGTGCCTCACCCATCCTCATCCAAAGACTTGTCAATATGTAGCTCTGTACGCCCGCGTCCTTCATGCTGTGCTGAATGGGGCCAGTCTCAGGCAACAGGCGGAGGCAGCCCTCAGGTCCTCCACTCTGGACGCTTGGAAAACCTGCCAACACTACAGCCAGCGAGCAGCCAGGTCAGAGCTGGTGTGTGTGAGTGAATGTGTGTTTCTTTGCATGGCTGCGTCTGGGATGGTCTTTTTGTTCTTATTGTTTCTGTGAGCCTTTGAGAATGTGTTTGTCTTTATACATGTATTCTGTTGTTGAGTGCGTCTGCGCGCAGGAGATACTATTTTAATACTTTAAGGCCCTTTTGAAAAACCATCCATGTCCTACTGGAGCCTATCCCAACACTCCTAGAGGATCTTACTCGAGGACACTTAATCCATGATGACTTTATAGTTCCAAAAGTCCATGTGGTATGATGAATATAATCCACTTGAGAAGCTAACTGACCGTTCATGCAGATTATTAATTGAAAGATGATTGGGGCATCGAGACCAAGTGAGAATGAGTAGAAGTCAAGATGGCGGCGATTGGGAGGGCTACCATAAGTATGCTTCCAGCGGTGGATCAGATGAGATGGACGAGTTCGGGAGTACTTTGAACAACAGCATGGAGGATAGGGAGAGAACGGCTCTCCGCAGGTCAATTAGAATGGGTTACAGGGAGCTGATTGGGGGTATGAAACAAAACAGAGAGGACATGCTGAACCCCGGCAACAAGAAACCTTTTTTTTTTATTAAACAAAAGGATTCCCTTGTCAGTCCTGCAAGGGGAAATTTGAATTTCTCTGCATTTTTGACCCAACCTATTGTGTAGGAGCAGTGAGCTGCCAACATATGGCGCTCGGGGAGCAGTTAGGGGTTCAGTGGCTTGCTCAAGGACACCTCGACATGCTGTATGCAGGACCGAGGAACGAACCTGCAACCTTCTGATTGCCAGATGACCGAGAGGCAGCTCTAGATGCCAAGCTCCTTGTTTTTGCATCAGACCTGGTAATGGAGAAGGCCGACCAACTCGTTGAGAACAATGCTTTCAACCTCTCTGTCTTTGTTGAGCATCTTTTAACTTTCATGGGTCTTAACCGACTGGAAGATGAAGACAAAGACCTGGAAAATATCGCCACAGTTCTCAGAGATGCCTAGTGTAGGTTGGCTCAAGGAGTACAGCAGTGGTCACCAAACTACGGCCCGTCACCACATTTGGCCCGGCCCTCTGAACAATACCAGAGACGCTATCGGATTTTTTTCCTATTTGGCCTCCAGAAAAAAAATCCTAGGCCAGGCCCTGTCAAAGAGAGAACGGAATAATGGCGAAAAGGTTAGGTAAGTGAAAAATTGATTCAGAATGCAGTGTATTTAACCTGCAGTGGACAAACGATTATTTTTTTGTTCATTGCAAAGAAAAGGCTGTTTGTCTCATCTGTCAAGAGACGGTGGCGGTATTCAAAG